>JADANM010001663.1:7046679-7059723 GCA_026213755.1 Eurema hecabe | reverse complement strand
TGGTATACTTAGCTATTCGTACCGTGCGGAGGGCGACTGCAGTACGATTAACTTAGTGCTTACTGTTCATTGCTTTCGGTACTAGATTTAGTACATTTTAGTTAAAGGTTCTCGGTGCAACAATTTTTGACTATATTTTACCATTTCTCTGCATTAAGGAGTTTTGGTTACTGTATCTGGTAGATACTTATTGAAAAAGTTTCCTTAATAAATTCTGCGAAACACAAATAAACAGAGATCTTGTTAACAGTTAAATTTTATGAACGATCTTTAATAAGATCTTATTTATTTTAAAAATATTACCCACTTATTTCCAGCCGAGCCTTACCTATGACAACAAGAAGCTCTACTTTCGTACTTCGACGCCAATCGCAGTTAATACAAAAAAACGGATCATGAATCAACGCTAATATACGATTGAAAACGTCAACAGACACTATTTAAGGACACATTATTGGTACTTAGTACGATATATTATACTAGTAATGCGAGGACGTATCTTTAATTTAGCTCTGAAATATTACTCTTCAGCCGTGCATATTGTAAAGAAGCGGGTTTTTGTTGTATAGCGAAATAATCATGCCTTTTTTTAAGTTAAAGCGCCGGGTTTTACACTAAAAGTTTATGATGAAGGTATAGAGCACTTTACAATATCAACAGCTGCCCCATAAATGCAGCGATGTCAACACCCTTATTAAAATAATCCATCCATTGTTGACTTTTATTCAGAACTGGTTGCTTCTATCTAGTAGATTATCGAGGGGAGCATCAGCGTTTTTTACTGTGATAGTTGCGAGGGTTGGATTAAAAACCCCGCCGTAAATTGCGTTATCAGGCTTTAGCATACAAATGTACAGCTTATCGCCAGAGACTGGTTCATATTCGTATTTGCATTTCGCTTGTTTGAATACGAAACCATTAATATATGTATTTCTCGACAGTTTGCTACATTACGAATAAATATATACTTAAGACTTTTAAACGCTAATTATGAAGATAAACATATTTATAACCGGCGACAATTTTTTTAAAAATCTGTTGTTATTTTTTTGGAACTAAACAGAATAATACTTGTTAAATAATAAGTTTTAATATAGCGAGCTTAACATGTACATATATGTCGATGCATCTAACCCAATCATGATAACTAATATGTATTTGCCAATCCTAATTCATTTTGGTTACTCTTTCACGTAAAACTTATTTATAGATAGACCATGAGACCATAGATTAGATAACACTGGGGATATTTTTTATCTAAGTATTGCTAGGGAACGGCAACGCGTGTAAAATCGCAAAGCGCAGCTTTTTAGTATGTAATAGATACGAGGAGAATTCCATAGAGTCAATACTTCAATAATGTGAAGAATCATAAGTTATTGTACATCGGAAGTTATCACACCAGTAGGAAATTTTAACGTAACGGAATGAAGCTATTATTAAAAATCTTTACTGCTTTATTAAAATGTGCTTAATAAGCGAAGTCGAGTAATAAACTTGATATTGGTATGTTCATATATCGCCATTGTTTATAAATGTGTTGTATTATGTATTTTATTTCCATATTATTAGCGTAAATTCTTCGTCTCTACATCAACATCCCATCCCGTGATCCTCCCTTCCTCTTTTTGTTGTTTTCACATAATTAAGCTATATTTTTCTTCGTGTGGTGATACCTAAACCTATATAAATTTGATATAATTTAGATGCGTAAAACTTATTACCATTGAACAAATCGATTTTACCGTTAGACGTGTTTTAAACTTGCGCAATGCAATCAGACACAGTGAACACACTAAGTCACAACGAACTCAGATTATTATATATTATACTTAATTTTGTCTACAGAGTAAACTGTAAATCTGTCGCGATTTCCTCTATAATTTATGTATGTAATATATGCAATACCAGTCTTCCACAACACAGGGAAACCTTCTGTTTCGATTCAAATTTTGTACCGTTTCTAAATAAATGTATTTTTATTTTAATACGACTTCGGGTGCTTCAAGAAGAGAGCGTTCTCATTATAAGGCCAGCTCACTTCAGAGCCGACAAGCGCCAGAGTGTTCATGCGCGGCGATGACCACTTTCCATTGAAGTGATCGCCTCCTCGTTTGCCACAGATTCCATTTTTTTCTTTTTTTTATTGTATAAAGTGGTGAGACGAGCTAGACGAAGATGGTAAGAGAAACGCCAGCCCATAACCAATGTAGTGCTACCCAGAACTTAAAAACTTTGTGAAGTAAAAGGTTATCTTTGAAAGTATTAAATGTAATAAATAATTGAGAATATTATAAATAAAATATGCCGAAAAATGGTAAAAACGCCGGACACACGGTTATATGTACATTCATAGTTTGTTCAATAATAGAGTAGTTTGGACAACGCTCTATCTATAATTAATCTATTTTTAAAGAGGCAATAAACGAATGGCTTCTATTTTTCTGTAAAAAGAAACAAAAATGTAACAAACGGGAAACTTCTATTTGTCGATACCGTATACTATATACATAGACTCTCGGTCGGCTGATCGGGTTTTAAATCAATATTAGATCAGTACAAGCAAATAGGTTAAATTTGGTAAGCTTTAAATATTAGACTATTTATGAAACAGAAATATACCGTACTTGCAGTGACGCAAGTCGGTATAGAACCATTGATTTATAGAATTTAATTTGAGTACAGTTGTTATTTATAGGTGATTTAGCATGAATTTTATAGGCTTCGTGATAGTGTTTCCACGCCCAAATCAAATCAGATAGGAGATTAAATTCTTACCTTACACTTAATCATAACCAATAGTTTGCATTCATGTTGCCATTGTAAATAATAACCGCTGCTTAACATATTAATCGACTTTAAAGAAAAGGGTTTTATTAATAAATATGTACCTAAAGGGTATTTTCAAATTATAAATAAATTACGAAACAAATGCTCGGTTTCACTCCGCTATACATTGTAGGTTCTTCAACTCTTCAGCAATTAACGAACAATAACGCCCACGCTGACACCGACATCCGCCATTATAAACTGTTGCAAAAAATCATAATAGATAGGGTATATGCATGTAATTCTTATTTACGAAATAATCTTCCGAACTTATTTTTCTAGTCCTAGTCGCACATCACATATTATCTTGATATTTAAATTAAAAAGTACCAGCAAAACAAATCGATGTAGATAAAGCGATGCGTTTTCTCGTAAATACAATTTTCTCGAAATTCTATTGCTGCCTAACGTCATTGCGTTTGAATTATTAATTTAAGTTTGAAATTATTCTTGTCTTGTACTACGCTCTAAAAAAAGCTCTACTAACAACTTACATAGACGCTAGAGACATCTAGGTAATCTTTTGCTATACTATTTACTCTATCTTTTCATTCTACGTTCAATTATTGTCAACTAGATGGCGCTGCGCTAAACTTATTTGACATTTACCTATTCGTCGCAAGGTGGCGGATATTTATATATTATAAATGAGCCGTATATTAAATGAATAATTTGTTTACGCTGATAATTAATTAATTAAACTAGCACATATTATTTAAGAGACTGTTTTAAATTTATTTGCTGCATACTTTATTTGCATATAATGTTTACAAGACCCCCAAGGAGTGTTACTTTCTTTTTTTGTGTAAATCTTTATAATTGGAATTATCTAATTACATAAATCATCATGGTACAACGTGAAGTTCTCGATGATAACATGTTTCATAATTTATTCACTGTTAATTATAATAATTGTCAAAGAAATAAACCAAGGCTTTTCATCTTATATTAAAATCTGCATATTAAAACGAATCAATAATTCCCGTCAGACCCGATGACCATAACATTTCGTCCTCGCCTGAGGACATGCGTGATTATAATTCACAGTCAAGGTATGCCGAATTATTATGGTGATGAGGTCACAGTTTTGGTAAAGGCTTGTCGGGCAGGACACGACGCGTCCTTCCTCAGCTCCTCACCCATCCGGTGAACTTCAGTCGGCCTCCAATGTACCGTTATCGTATGTGCAAAATTACACCGTATTCATATTAGTCATAACGTAGACGTATAACGCATAGCTTGATAGTCACTTGATAATTGGTCCGCTGTAAGTGAAGCCAAAATTGTATAACATAGGTGTGTGAGTGAAAAGAGCACGTTCTTATACTCGATGACACGAACTCAATAATATTGCTGCTATAAGAAATTTACTTAACAAATGTGGAAATTTTTAAATATACTAAAATCGAATTTGATGCAATGCACTGCGGCGACGATTTCAGTTTGTTAGACAAAATTGTCTGCTTTGAAATGGCTTCACTTTGCGTGCTCGTATTGCGGCTCTACTGGTTATTATTCTGAGTCAGAATGTATATTATATGGGTCATTATTTCCCTCTGACGCAAATACTACTTATTAATATTAATATACTTAAGTTCGGCATACGGTTTAGACCTGTAGGTATTACAGACGATCGCTTTCCACTCTTAAACATTGTCCAATGAACCGACTACCGTTAATTTAAAAGCGTGAGAAAATGAACTCGACCTTGTCGAACAATTGATTTCTTAAGACGCCACCATTTGAAAACTAGTTTGATTGTATTGTAGATAAACTAATCATACGAGAAATTCCCAACATCCTTGTTTGCGATTTTAATAAATCTCATAAAAAAATAAGTTTATCATGAACATTATTATAATATTCTAAACGTAAATTAAAGACTTATCTTGAATTATCAAATTCGCGCAAAACTCACACCCACGCATGACATTTTGTAACGTATGTATATGTAGTATAAATTAAATATGTTAATAATCATGCAATAAACCTGTTCATTATGTGAATAAAAATATAGGTAAACTACTCTTATAAGAATATATTTTACACATAACGGTCGTAACGTGGACTGCCTTGCGTTTCAACACAGATTAATTCGTTTTATTTGTATTAATGTTTTAACAAAACTTTATAGAAGTTAGTACAAAAAGAATATTATGAATATATTTGCGACGTTACGGGGGGTACTATCAGCAATGGTGCCCGTGGTCCCCCTACCCACTGCGGTGGGGCAGACCACAGCTTGGTTTTTGGTCGATAGAAGTTCCCTACGTTAGGGAAAGGGGAACGTTAAATCTGGATCTTGACATTGCTTTTATCAATAAGTTAAATTGTTTTCGAGTTTTATGGTTATATAGTAGTACCATACTACTAGTACACAACAAAATATTTATTACGTTACAAAACACGGAGCGGATTTTACGCAAATAAAATCGCGAGGCAATGCTAGTGGCGTTTGGCTAAATAATCTGCTGATGAAATATTGCATAACAAATTAAAAATAACAGGTTTACAATTAAGTAACTCTAAACTACTTCTAGCATACGGACAAAAACATCAATTTGTTTTATATACCTACTAGCGGACCCGTGCCCACTTCGTTGGGCATAATGTTAACTATCCTTTTTTTATATAGCTTATGACACTTGGCAATAATGTGGCTTTCTATTGGTGAAAGAATTTTTAAAATCGGTTCAGTAGATCCTGAGATTACCCCTTACAATTTAACAAACACGCAAACTTCACTTCTTTATATATTAGTACAGATATAGATATAGCTGGCTTTAAAGTTAACATAACCATGCTATATAAAATGTAATTGTATAATTTGAATCCTTACTTACCTTTTTATAATGGTGTACAATTTATTTAAACTAGGTGTGTTATTTGAAAAGTCAACGAGTTATTTAAGTTTATTTACTTCTAAAAATAATTTTCAAATTGGTAGAGATACATATTCTATAAATAGACTAATAAGAAAGACACTGCTTATTATTTCGATACAGGAATACGTATGAACAATAGAAGAATGTTTTATTTAAGTAAACCAGGTAAAGTTTCTAACGGATGTTTCGAAAGAGTATTAATTCTGATCACATACAGCTCTTAAATAAAACTTACAATTATATGCAAAGTTTAACTTTATTTATTATGATTAAGAGTAATATTTACATTAATATCATTGACATTACCCGTCTCAAAAATTTGTCACCCAAATATATTATTCTTATTTCTTATTTTTAGTAAGGATGTAAAGACTATACATAGACAAGACGCATCTAGCTGGAAAATGCCGAGGGCGGCACATTTTCTTCATAGGGGAAGTTGCCCTTTCGCAATATTTTTGCTACCGACACCAATTCTTTATAATGTCACGAGCTTCACTTTTATGCGTTTATCATATCTATTTATCTTCTTAAAAGCACATATATCTACACTGAAATTTGTAGTTATAGAGATAATTTATAAAGAATTAGAGACGCAGGATTGTGGCACAATTTTTTTTGTATACATGTGCCAAAAATAATCACGACTTAGCTCGAATGCAAGGCAATCAATACATGCAAACGAAATGTAAACAGTATACAGCATTAATTCAATTTTATACAAGTAAGCCACATACTAAAGAATCGCTTAGTTCCGTATGTTCTGTTGACCTTAATTACGCGGTATTTGAGGCGTCGCTATAACGATCTTTAATATGGTTACCTAATCTAAACAAGATGGGCGCCATAAAAATTATACAGATTGAAGAACCTTGTAACTGAATTATTTATTCAGATAATTGTAGCCATTGTTTTTCATACTATTTGGGGTGTCATGCCATGTTAGCTAAATCTATGTGTTGTGTGTCACACGTCAACAACGACTTGTCCAGATCTTGTATAATTTTCACTCTCTTACTCCAGAGCAAACAAATTTTGAACCTTACTGCTCCTTGCTAATGCACTGAAAAATACCAAATATCCTTGGTGTTATTGTAATCTACAAAAAAAAGAATTATCCGTCAACATATATAGACAAAAAGAATTATACGTTGAAAGATAGAAAGACGGAATAAAAATATGTATTTACTCTCAAAATCTGCTTGTTGCCATATAATTTATAAACCTCTTATTCTTTGCGCGATTACTTTTAAAATATAGACTCTTATAGGTATTAAAAAGATGTTTGTCCTTGTTTTTTTTAAATAACATACTGTTGATGGACCCTGATTGTATCATCTTACCATTTTATCTCCACGTAATCTCTGTAACGACGTTGTCGACAATCTTTCGCATATTTTGAACATTCATAAAAACAAATTAATGTCATGTTACTTATATCGGTCGTCAACGTTGACAATTACATATTTATATATATATATATCTTAAATATTTTTTTGTTGTAGATCCATAGGTATACTTATATTTTTATTTTTACATTAATATTGCAAGAGGGCTTGTTGAATTAGAAAGATATTTGAATCTTCTTCAAAAATTACATTGTCTTATCTCTATAATTAACCTCTAACATATTTAGATCACTACTTTGATTATACTATGGATAGATTAAGATACAATTTATCAAAAATGTATCTAAAATGCATTTAAAACTATTATAGATATAAAAAGTCTGACAGCGTCGTCTGTCTATTAAATCTTGGCTTTATACAAAGATTGCCTTTGTGTAAAATAAAGACGCGGGAAAAAGCTCATGACGTATTTGATATAGAGTAGATATTAGCTGTTTAAACCTAATGCCGTATATACGATGCTATAATAGTTATATCGTCCAATTATGTTTCAAAGTAAAAGTTTAACACCCCAACAAACGTTTATTATAAACTTTTATATACTCAGAGTTAAAACTTAGCATTTTCTGTTCCATTTATAATATTACTGTAGTTAGAGAGAAATACATACATGTTTTGATAAGCTGTATGAAGGCGAATGAAGTAGTTAGAACTAATATAAGTGATTCAATGTAACACAATTTTCAGTTGTTCCAAGTCTCAACATATGAAGTCAATGTTATGAATAAGTAAGTATCGCTTGAGTCATCTGAAAGACTGTATAAGCTCAATGTCTTTATAGTTAGTATGTGTGTACCTACACATTGTGCAACTGGGTGGCCTCGATTGTTAATTGAATTAAGAATGCAATTTTCTTCTTTGACATTGATACTATTGTATTTATTTATTTTAAACGTGTGTTTAATGCATACAATTTTAATTGCTTCAGTATTCGCTATTCGTATTATATTTGCAAGTGCACTGTTATATTTCCCCTAGCAATGTATACGCGATAATGGCCTGTTATCAAACGTAATGAGGACATCATTATTGCGGTGATTTAATAGTAAAACTATATCGCGGCACACGCACAGCGAATCAACAGGGGATAGATCCCCGTCTGGACCGGCGTCTGTCAATATTTCGCAGAAATAGGCGTTGTCATGACAACGAGGGTTCGCCTCCCGTGTCGGTCGGTGCCCTCCAGCCGTGCACAATGCAACGGAGGGACGAAGGGTGAGAAGTAAAAAGGTCTCCGTTTGTCTAGGGCTGAACAGTGAGCCTCGAAATACTATTTCTGACATCTCTATCGCATAATTACCTAAAAGCGAACAAATATTACACATAATAAAGTAACGAACATTTGTTCCGTTAATCTAATCCTTTGACGAACAAATTAAAAGCCGCACGGACTAATTATTTATAACAAAGAAACATTTCGAGTGAAATTCCCATGATCTTTTGAGAAGAACAATAAATAACGGTAGAGGTCGTGACATAAAATAATAATGTCATTTCGTGAATAAAATATCCGCGAGAACGATCATTCAAACATCTCGAAACTCGACATTAATAAAAATCATTAAAATGACGACCTTTATCACGAAATTCGGTGACGTGTCACTTGCTGTGGGAACGGTAGTAGGCCTTCGAGACGTTTATAAGCGGGAAATTCTGTGCATGTCGTATGATTTACATTAAGATAAAATACCGGTATTATATGATACACACAACATAACATAATATATACTCATTATAGAACGGACGTAATTAGCCGTTTAATTTTAGTGTTGCTGCGGCTAGTTTTTAATGCATTCCACATTTTTAAGTCTTGCCATTTTGACACGGAAGTTCATCTCAATCCAAATTAAATAAATCAATTACAATTTAGTGGATGTTCAATAACTTAATGATAAAGAAATGTCAATTGTTATACTTTCGTATTTGGTGCCTGCAATAAAAATTCCCATGTCAACTAATTAATTTTCCCAGGGTAATCTGAGCTGTTCCGTCAACCTGCTTCTGATGTTGCGCCTCAACGAATTCAGTGACCAGTCATCTTAATATCATATTTTCTACGTTCAAATCTAGAATGAACGATACAAGCTTTAACTTGCATAGTTATAATCTATGCACAAAACGTGGGTAAATTTATGACAAACTAGCGACCCGCCCAACACTTAGCACCGTGCATATATTACGCCTGTATTATACATATAAATATTCCTCTTGAATCACTTTATGTTTAAAAAACCTCACAGTTTTAAAGTCTTACAGAGGGAAGCGACTTTGTGGTATATGTGAAGATATAATCATTATATAAATATACAAATGGGTTCATTGGTATTCACCATGAATTTACTTATGCGTATTATGTAACAGTATTAAAAAAAACAAAACCTACCTCGGAATAAATTAAACAATGCGGTAGAATACAAAAACCATCGATTCTTTTATTAAAATGTGTTGCTTTTTCGTTGTCTTGACGACAGCAAGCCGCGGAAAATAAAAACAAAAGCTCTCCACTCTGAATAGTCACACAAAAACTTATTTTTAGATTGCAGCGGTGCTCGCAATCTTTCACTAGACTGCTATTTTATATTAAAAATACTTAATAGTTGTCCCGTTATCTTTTCAAACAGAACATAAAGCTATTTTGTTAAGTGTATATTTTTTAAATTGAATGTTCTAGCTTAACAGTAACTTATACTTTGAATAGCTATTTTACAAGAAAATACCCTTATATTTCATTTTGTAATTATATGTAAGAGACATAAGTACTTTTTTATATATACTTACAAAAGATTTCATCTACCAACATTAATATTCATAGTTATTGAAAAAAGCTTAAGTAAAAAATAAAAGCCATATAAAGCGGATTCGTAAAAATACTCTGTGAAAGGAAAATATAGAAGGAAAAATTGCAGTGCTCGCAGCCATTTTCACTTCGTATAGTTGGAAAAATAAAAAAGAATCGAGTGCATGCTATACCTTGCAACACACCTACATATTCTGACTACATGTACTATTAATAAGATAGCATATATAATATATATGTTTAATTATATCAATGAAAACATACTCTTTCAAACTCAACTGCATACTACGCTAAGCCGTATTTACATTTCTATAGATTGCACCGACCTGATCTACATTCAATGTTTTAACCGATAGTGCTTCAAAAAAACTCTTAGTACAATTCTCAGTATTACACAGCGTAGAACAATAAGCGTACGCAATGCGGAGGGCTCGTCCCAGTTTACTGATAAACAGTTGGCCGTGGGAGGAATGCCTCCATTACCTCTCTGGACGTCTAATTCAATGATAGACCACTAAATATGGGTAACGTTACACTGTTTCATGTTACGAATGTCCAAATCCGTGGTCGATGAACCGGTTGCGCTGTTTGTATCAATGAAACTGTGTACAATCGAATGTGTTTGAACCGCGCGTTACTCATGCCTTGATATTTTATGTTCACATGTAGTGACCGCTACTTGTGCTCCGAGTTCTGAATTGTGCCCATGAAATATTGTCGAGACTTAGCTAAAAGTTATAACTTCTAGACATCGACCCTAAAGTTAATTTTTCGACTGGTCGAGGTTTCTTCCTTCAATGCTTACAATCCTCCATTTCCAGAATATAAACGGAAAGCTTGCTTATACTCACACGCTAGATGGCTTTTCATATGTTTTTAGTCTATTACACATTTATTATATAAATTTTGTAACAATTGCAATATGCTTAATGCTTATTGAAAACGACTGGTCATAACATTATCAATTTTGATTTCTAGGTTATCTTATCTTCTTTAATATCTTATACAACGCAGAATCTAGAAACAGTATTGTAAAGACTCATGTAAATCATAATAAAGGATATTGTTTAAAAAACACAAAACTGTTATACTTGCAATAAAATTTTAACTACAACCGTATATTGTGATATAGTATTATAAATAATTAATCTATCTACATTGTAATGATTGCACAATTTTCCTGCATTGCTGATAAAATACCGTATACAAATTGTTATATTCGATACGCTTTTCTATACCACTATGTGACGTAACGATCACTATGTCTTATTTACTATTTACTATAGAAAAATGTATCTAGACGCGGCGTCAGGGTGGCCAGCCAAGTTGGAGAAGAGACAACTAAACAATGTATCATATATGCATTAGACGGGATATAAAACTTCTTAATTCTTCTTACAACCTTAATGGCAGCTGGATTTTGAAAATGAAACAGTAGCATTAATAAACAATGATATTATTCTCAAGCTTTAAAGACCGATATAATTTTCAACCTAACTTGTGACATTATCTGGATCTTTTGAAAGATACCCGACAACTGTTACGTTATCGAAGTTATTTCCTTTTAAATAAAACAATGTTCACTAACAAATAAATTGAATCGAGCAAATATTTGCAAAAGTTACCGCCGAACTGTTTTTTTATTTACCGTTACACGAAAATCAACCGTACAATTTCGATCGATCCGTAAACAGACAACTAGGTATTTTAAGATATCGTAGAAATAAGAAAGTTTATATCATGTAATATTGACACAGGTTGGTTTCCCTTTACTTTTATTGCACAATAATAGAACTCACATGATGCAACTATCAGGTGTGTACATAAAACATAATAATGTTCTCTGCACACCCATTGCTTACTAAAATGGATTTTGATCGATTATATAAGGGTTTGGTTGAATTAAATTGTTGCTGATATCAAATTGACATCCTTGGTCATGCGTCAACGTATAGGTTTAAAAAGAATACTAAAATGCTGAAAGTGTACAGTCAGAGTTCAAAATAAAACAGGTGTAACGCCGAAAAGCCAATCACGGGCTCCCACTTGGCCTTTGGCAATTACCCGGACTGCTATTGATGCACTTATTTTCAGCAACATGCTATTAATATCTTGTTCATAGCTTTTTCGTTCGTAGGCTGAATACATACCAATATTACATAGTATGAGTAGTAGTATGAGTTTAAAAGTTGCAATCGACTACAAAAGCATATTACTCGTATACACATTCAATTTTACAAAACATTACTTACTTATTATATATGAATTACTGTTTCTTGTATTTAGAAAATTACTAATGTTGATTGTTTTCTTAACACTTGTTGGGTATTTTGAGTGAGTTAGGATGTTTTTGTCAGTCGACTAGACTGTACATTGAAAAATATTGAATGAATCATAAAAAGGCATTTATAATTTAGCAGCTAAAATTGGAGTGTGAAAATTGCAATTAATCTTCTAATGGGGCCGGGTGACGAGTCTGGCGCGTAGGCCGTTATCCTGATTTATTGCCATGGTATCTCCCTTTAGCACGCTTCAAATGACCCTTACGGTCCAGACTTTCCCCGGGAGGCAAATAATTATCTCCTCACGAGCTCCCGCCATATTGCCGCTCCCTCGCACTGAGTGTTACGCTTAACTCCATAGTGCTCTATCCGTCGTCCCCTGCAGCACCGATTTCAAGTTAATTAATGTTAAATTTATCGGGAAAAGCCGATCAGACGATTGCATGCAACGCTTTAGTAATTTTATATAATACAATGACGGTAAATTAATCTGTATTATTTATGAAAAGTCCATTGGAACGAAATAATAATGATTTTACACAATAATGAGAGTGTGATCGAGTGTAAAATTAAGCGATCAATAAAGTTTTATCATTCATGTATGTGTTAATCAAAATATTGTGTTAAATAATCGATTTATGTAGCTTTATGTACTTAGCTGGTTAACAAAAAAGTCGATGATTGATATTATATTCAACATTAAGATTAGAGTCCCCTAACCTTTGGAAATCTAAAATTCTACTAAATCAATTTTAAAAATCTTCTATCTAGATATAACCACAACAATAATTTTCATTCACATGAAACCCGAAAAATAAGTAATTTTTTGGGGGGATCGCGTT
>JADANM010001663.1:7007421-7046579 GCA_026213755.1 Eurema hecabe | reverse complement strand
TTCAGAATATGTTACTGGTTGTTAATATTTAGAAATTCGTCAATATGTTTAATGTTTATATTTACACGTGCACAATTACATACAATTTAATTAACTTTAAATCAAATTTGGTCGCTTTGGATGTATTTTTTTCTCAGGCAATTTCTCTCAAAGAACGTAACAATTTAACATCGGTCGTTATAATTGGATAATAAAGCATAATAACCACAATTGTTTAAATATTTCGCAGAAGTTTCGATCAAAATATCTTCATTAATATATTGAAATTGAATTGCTATTACCACGCAGTCATGGATTCGTGATCGGCTTCATTGGACATACTATCGCTAAATACTTACTGGCCCGTAATAATTTGCCCACTTGTTCTAGTTACTAATTACAATGTTAATTCAATTCGGAATATTGCATTCATTGCTTTGTCGTTTATAATTGGACTTTTATTTAGAAAACTTTCACTTAATATGTGTTTGCCGCAAAAATAATAATCTATACTAATATTATAAAGAAGTAAAGTTTGTGTGTTTGTTAAATTGTAAGGGGTAATCTCGGGATCTACTAAACCGATTTTAAAAATTCTTTCACCAATAGAAAGCAACATTATTGAGTGTGAGTGAGCCGAGTGTCATAAGCTATATCAAAAAAATATTATTAGCATTATGCCCAACGAAGTGGACACAGGTCAGCTAGTTGATATTTTATAAAATTGATAAAATTTCCATTGAAAAAGCAAAGAACGAAAAGTTGTAATATTTAAGAAGGTGCATAGCCAAAATATAATATAGTATTCATTATTTCTAAGTGACGTAGTATGATAGGTCAGTTAAATTACCTACAACTTATTTAATTTATAGGTACTTAGGCAGGTATTTATGTAGGAACGAGCGCAATTAAATACTCTCTCGCGCTTTGAATCGCACTTATGATTTTTATTTGAGACAGTCAGATTATAATCAACTTATCGGGGATTCTGCCACAAAGGGGATGTAAGTTTCAAAGGAAGTTTACATCCCCTTCTTCTACAGTCCACTTGGTAGTATTGATGTAAAAAACTGCTATTCTCTTAGGACCCTAAACTAGAAAGCGAATCGATGTGGCCGCGCCTAGTGAATGATCAAACCACAACACAGTTATACAATCTTCACTCTAAACTGCAATACTTTGTAATAATGAAACCTTCGATATTTCGGAAACCTTAAAATACCTTTTAGGGAACGCAAAAAAAATGAATAAATGTGTACATGAAATTAATTCAAATCCACGTGAATACTAACTGAATAATGTATATCAATATTGCAGTAAATGTAGATAATTATTAATATTTTAATCAACGATTGTTGTTATCGTGGGTAGGCAAATCTATCGTGGAAGGTCGATGTAGAATATGAATTAGCAAAAGCTGCGTTGTTGTGACCCTCATTTGAGTTACTTGGTTACTTAGGTCAGCAATGACATAGACTTCAGTTTAAATTCATTATCCTATGTATATGTAATATAAATGCGAAAGTTAGTAAATGAATGGGATATCAGCCTTAATCAATAAGCCTTCCTTTACTGTAACACACTGGGCACTTTATCCCGGTATTGCCTATGAAACGAAAACTGCGAGGGTTTAAATAGTATTTTAGACGAATGAGGCTGTTAAAAATTTTTGTTCGATAGAGTGGCGCCTAACACCAATATAAAGTAATAATATAATAATTTCTAATATAGATGTTAAGGCTTTACCAAAACAATAAAAAATAATCTAAACATTAAGCACTTTCTGGTAATACATAAGTATAACAGATATCTAATATATAAAATGTATCTAATATTTATAGTTTAAGTTGTTATAGACTGTTGTTTCATTTTCTTCAATTTCATATTATTATCATGATAGATGATGACGAATGATTAGTGGATTCCTGACTTCTTCTTCGATTCCTTGTCTAAGTTATAAAATTAATCTTTGAGAATTTACAATATAAACATAGCTGTCATATATGAGCATTCATGTTAGATATGAACTTTAAGACAGATACTATAGTTGTTTATATAAACAATTTTTAAATCTTGTTCACTGACCTTTATTACTCATCTGTATACCTTCGGTCGTGTCATACCAAAAGAGCTTACGTAAGCGCCGATTAATTTGATTAAACATGACATTTGTATTTACAAATAACTTTTAGTAACAACGATATTCTACGCTTTTTTCTGAGGATTTGATTTTCCGACTGAGGGTGGACCGATTTTGATATGTTTTTCTTAATATGAAAGTTGTAGTTTTCCATGTAGTCCTTCTACAGATCTGACTTATTAAATCTATGAGAAAACACTACAATTAGTCTTAAAATATTTTCATTTAGCTTCCCTGTCTAAATCGACTGTTTAATTTTTAATATTTATATTTTCTTTTTATTTATAGACAATACTTTTTATTAGGGGCTTTAATCACTATGAATAAGGCAATATATTATAAGCAATTAAACTTACCGCATCTATCCAACCAGCCCTCCACCCGACAAGGATATTGGATCACCAAGTTTTCATCGTTCATCGTGGAAATGTAAAGAAACTTTCTTCACGAAAATGTTATCTTTGGCTACAGAACCAAGCATCACCGACAACTAATTCACAATCACTACTACTTGCTACTATCTGCCCATTGCTACTTAGGCACAAGAAATGTCTTAACTACCACACCTAACTTTCACCAGCAAGAAAAAACTCCTGCAATTTTTATTGAAACAACATTCTTATTACAGGTTTGTTACGACATTACTTTTTTAAGAACAAATAATAAAACATTTTATTTTATTATATCAATAATTATCTGGTTTAATTTAATCCTTACATATTTTTTCGCACCTTCCTAAAAATATGTTTACACTACAGTGATAATCTACCGTCAAACATATAATTTTTTATTATTTATATGTAGTTTAATATTAATTAAAGAGTGTCTAAAAAGGTTTATAAATAGATTCCACACATTGAATAATTTTCTTTGCATATGCAAACGCACACGTGAGTGACGCACTTTTAAAACATTTTTCACAGCCACCACGTAAACAGCTCACAAAAAACTGATTTGTGATTCGTCAATCGTCAAAGTAGTTTAGCAAACCGCGAAACGAAGTCGCATTCGTCCGTGCCCCGACGAATATAGCCGAGCTCGGATCTATTCTAAACAATGTCTGAACGAAATAGCCTCATTATTTTATCTCTATCTTCTAGTATTGACCCTCCCTTTTATCACCAATGTGTTATCACGACATGCGCGCGCACTTTTTGAATTTCAATTTTTATAAATCACAGTTATAAGTTATTAATTAATGAATAAATATTAATTAAATACTAGCAAAGTAAAATAAATCGTAAGAAATCATTTTTCTTTAACTAAATAGTTTCATTTCACACAAATTTAAATAAATAAAATTATAAAGCTGCCTACAAAGCTTCATATTACAAAACAAATCCATAATTTCTTTTAAACAAAATTCTAATCGAGCAATTTGAAGCAGTTCTTGATAATTTAGGAATTATCAAGAACTGCTTCAAATTGTTAAAAGAATTTTTTTTTCTTAAAGTACTCTCAAAGTATATCGTTTGCTCAATCATACCACTACCAGCGCGCATAAAATCCTATCCTATCCTACTAATATTATAAATGTGAATGTTTGTGAGAATGTATGGATGGATCTATGTTTGTCATTCTTTTTTACAAATTATTATTTCTTCTAAATTTGGTGTGGAGATAGGTGGATTAACACATAGGATACTTTATATCCCGATATTGGCCTGGGAACAGGAACCACGCGGGTAGAACCCTACACATCTCATCATCATACATCATGGTAATCTCATCTGTAAAATATTAAGTAAAATATTTGAAAGCGTTATATCAACCATAAGTTATCCCTACTAATATTAATTATAAATACAAAGTACCTCTGTCTGTCTGTTACGCTTTGACGCCAAAACTACTAAACCGATTGTAATGAAATTTGGTACACAGATGGTCTACGCTCTAGAGCCTGAGAATAGACCCATGGTATGTGTCCCATGAACTAAAGGTGAATATAGACCAGTCGAATCAATAAGTGTTGTTGTTGTTGCTTTTGCCCAAATAATATATGGGAAGCCTTAAATAAATATTATAAAAGACGGTTCAGAACTCGGAGCAAAAGTAGAGGCTGCTTTAAATTAAAATTACTCTAAACTTAAAGATGTATATTACGTTTTAAAATTCAAGGAACAAAAAAAATAATTAAATGAATATTCTTATGCAACTTATAATAAAAATGTAATGTAAGGAATAAGCATAAACTAGTCATAGAAACTAAAAGTTATTTTATTTAAGCCTATATAACGGTTTATATGAAATATTATTACGATTACGAAGTCGTTTAAAAATATTTCAATATTTTACTAGCGCTGGCAATATCTGATCAAAAGATGACATTGGCATTCATAAAACAGACTCAGAGTCAGATGTCAATTGTCAAATACGGACGTCAAATATACAGTAGAGTGTAAACCGAGTTAATTTTTGTGGATAGTTTATTTCTGTGTTCGCCTTTGATAAAAATTGTAAAAATGGCATTAAAGGCCCTTGTTGGACAAAGTAAGTAAATAGTTTATTATAAAAGTGCACTACTTCACATTTTGTTGGAGGAGAATATAATGACAATAGGTCACTGCCTACCTTTTATCGATGACTAATTTTTGGTCAATATTGTCATTTCTATGTTATTTTATGTAATTTTTGATGGATTATTTATTTCGAAGTATTCGTATATAGAATCTCCATAATTGCACGAAAGTTAAGTTGCGTCATGCAATGATACACCTCTAATTTTTTTCTTTACATTATATTTCTCACTTTACAAAATGGTTTAATGTTAAAGTCCTTTACATTATTGTTTTAATAAGAATAACTCACTACAATTAATATGTTTTTGCTATACCAATAGGCTTAAAAGGCGGATAGGTTGACCTAGGTGTCTGTTATTGATTTTCTTGTCACTTCACAGTGGGGTGGGAATGGGGTGAGAAAACGTCATACATTGCGGCGTTTAACACTGCCCACCTTTTTAAATGCTAAATTTAGTTAAAGAATATGATCATTATATCGTAATTATGTTCAAATACTTAAGACATGACTAAAATAACAAAATAATTTATTACACTTCCCCATTAAAATTCACTAAGGTTACAATTATTTTTTCAATAATTAAGTATATATTAATTCGAGATATTTACTCAAACAAATATAAAGTAATTTTTTTTTTTAATTTTTAATATCAAGACATATTTGATCTGAATGTAGATCTTGACCTAGACAAGATTTATATGTTAGGACTTCAACTACATAACTTAGTCAGTATCATCAATGAATATTTTTAATATTTCTTTATTATGTATATATGTCTATAAATTATTTAAGTCCTTGGTTAACTTATTAGTTAAGATTTATTAATATAAAATTTGTATTTAATACTCAATTGAGAACTATATTGTTTGATGCTTGCAAGTTGCACAACATTTTCTCATAGCCTTGAGTACAATAAAAAAATGTTATCATTCTATTTTGGCCTATTCATAACAATAAATTTTGTCATATTTTATTACAGAAATTATGAATGAAGTCATCCGATATCGACCCAAAGGAAAGGAAATTCCAAAAGTAGAATGGAGGATCCTTATAGTGGATCAACTGTCCATGAGGATGGTGTCAGCTTGCTGCAAAATGCATGATATTTCTGCTGAAGGCATCACTTGTATGTATTATTCATTTTTTTTGTTATAAGTTATAACATAATTTTAATATCAAGTGATAATTTTTTGGTCTCTTAAACATTAGTATTCATGTTTATTACATAGATTTGTAAAACCTTAAGATTAAAAAAACAGTTGCAAAGACTGGCAGAAGATGCAGTCTATGTCTTAATTATAAATTTAAGTGAATTAGAATAGAGCCTATATGTTTTTAGTAAATTAATTAGATTTAATTGTTTCAGTGGTAGAAGACATTCATAAGAAGAGGGAGCCTCTATATACAATGGATGGCATTTACTTGATTACACCATCGGAAAAGTCAGTACATGCTCTTATTAATGATTTTTCTATCGGCAACCGCATCATGTACAAAGCAGCACATGTATTCTTCACTGAAGGTATTGTAAATATGATTCCAAAAATATGCTAGTAATTTAGACGCCTCTCATTTTCTATTTTGTTTTTATTTAACCTACATATTTTTATTTTTCTCATACATTATATTATTTATTGGCTTAAAATTTTGTTGCAATTTAAAGTTTATTTTGATTTCACTTACAGCTTGCCCTGATGTGCTATTTGATGAATTATCCCGTAGTCGTGTAGCTAAATATATCAAAACATTAAAGGAAATCAACATTGCTTACATACCATATGAACAGCAGGTTTGTTCCTTGTGTTTTGCTTGCCCTCCAACTTAGATACATACTCAACTTATATAGATCTATTTATAATGATTGTATTAAGTTTTATATATACATTTTCTATGTATACACACATTATTGTGACTTGAATGTTATTTTACACGCTGCTCTATACTAGTGTGTCCTGAGGAATTGTTCAACGAACTCTGCAAGTCTTCAGCTGCTAGGAAAATAAAAACTTTAAAGGAAATCAACATCGCCTTTTTACCATATGAAAGCCAGGTGATTTAAGTTGTTCAAATGAAGTAAAATTTAAATCAGCATTTTAGATAGCAATAATGTTTAATCTTGTTAAATATGCAATAATGATTTTTCATAGGTTACTGAATTAAATCAAATTTAAAATAAGCAATAAAAAAATGGTGACTTAGCTGTCTGTTAATAGATTTAAAAGTGACTCTTCTGTCATTATAAGAAATTTTGTATATTTGCAGGTGTTTTCGTTGGACTCTCCGGACACATTCCAGTGTATGTACAACCCGGCCTTGACACAGACCCGCAATGCTAACATGGAGCGCATCGCGGAGCAAATTGCTACTCTCTGTGCCACTCTTGGAGAGTATCCATCTGTGCGATATCGCAGGTAACTATATTCTATAATATAGAGAGCTTAACATTTTTAATCTGTGTTAAAATTATTTAACCAATTTGATGAAACGGGATTGAGTTTTACTTAACTAATTTATTGATAAAAATAACTTCATCAGTAGAAAGTAAGTTAAAAATAAATTAATGTTTTATATGAAATAAAAATTGTGTGAAAGCAATTCACAAGAATATTAAATGGTGTGATAATCATAATCCTGTTTTTCTTTACAGTGATTGGGAGCGAAATGTAGAATTGGCTCAGCTGATCCAACAGAAACTGGACGCTTACAAGGTAAAGGCTTTTATTTTACATTTATTTCTCTTCATATCATACATTACATATCTGTTTTTGCCAGTTTATAAAATCCTTTAGTTTCGTAGTATAATCTCTAAGACATACTATGCAGATCATTTTTTTACACTACAAAATAATATGCATTTCCCTAATGTTTAAAAAATTTAATTGCATATTATAAAATGTGTATTATTCTGTCAATTAATTGTATACAGGCAGACGAACCAACAATGGGTGAAGGTCCCGAGAAGGCGCGCTCACAACTCTTGGTGTTGGATCGTGGCTTCGACTGCGTGTCTCCACTGCTGCATGAGCTCACTCTGCAAGCTATGGGCTATGATCTATTGCCGATTGAGAATGATGTCTACAGGTAAGCCAATGTAAATGGCTGTTATTATATCACAATTATGAGGGTAAAAAAAATCTTTAAATTTTTAATTTTATAGGCTATATTTATATATGAACTATATAGGTATATTCAAATGGGTTTAAGTTTCGGGTAAAACCCATAGACAACATTGAATTAAACTGTAAACAACTTCAGTTTATTTTCCATAATTCAATGAAACTTTATCTTTATGTACATTGTAAGGCTATCTCGAAACATGATTTAGCTCTGACCTAATAGCAGTCTGTTTTGCATACATGATACAAGTATGATGTTGAACAAACTGATGAATCATTTTGATGGAGATTAAAATTGATCCCAGTGGCCTGTTTCCGTTGTTCTGCCGAAAGATGGCGTTTACAATTTTATTTGTTTATTTTTTCATTAACTTCAATATTTATGGATATGATATGATTAATTTTGCATGTTTACTAACACTGCCATCTTTGAGTAAGCAATACAAATCAATGTCTTTTGTATAGCTGAACTGATTTCTATATTTTATTTATACTATTCCTTGAAGTATGAGGATGGTTTTTAGTTTTTACATAGGGAAAATAAACGTAGGTAAGGTAGAGTAAGGGTTTAAGGTTACAGGTATGAATGAAGTCGCGTCCGGCCTGCTAGTAATTAATAAAGTAATCTAAAGTTTCATGTAGCCTTGTACTGCAGCAAATTTTTTAATAGTTAAAAATAATAAAAAATAATGATACAGATATGAAGCATCAGCAGGCTGCATGAAGGAGGTGCTCCTGGACGAGAACGATGAACTGTGGGTGGAACTCCGTCACCAGCACATCGCTGTGGTCTCCAACTCTGTTACTAAGAATTTGAAGAAGTTCACTGACTCCAAACGCATGGGTGGTGGTGAGTTTGATGATTTTGTTTACGAGATATATTAGTCTTAAAAGCATTTAATATTAATTATTAATGTTTGGTGTCAATATTTCTTCTTTTTTAATAATAGAAAGCATATTCATAGCCGAAAGAGAAAGAATAATTACAATTAATTATTTGCCATTTATTTAAGTAGTTGGCAACGAAAATATATTTTAAAACCAACCAGATAATATATTGTAACGTTTATCTTTATAGGCGACAAACAATCAATGCGCGATCTCTCTCTTATGATTAAGAAAATGCCGCAGTACCAAAAGGAGCTGTCGAAATATGCGACCCACCTTCGTCTCGCTGAAGATTGCATGAAGGCCTACCAAGGCTACGTGGACAAACTTTGCAAAGTCGAACAGGTATTTAGAATTCATATATGTATTATAGTAATAATTATTAACTAGCAACCTACCCAGGCTCCGTACGCATATATTATTCCTATAAACTATCGTATACCATAACTCTATTAAAATAATCCGCACTAAGTTCGTTGAGTATCGTTTTCTTAACAAATCAATGTTTTAAGGATCTCGCCATGGGCACTGATGCGGAGGGAGAGAAGATCAAGGATCACATGCGAAGCATCGTTCCTGTGCTTTTGGATCAGGTAATTTTGGTTTGTCATATCAAGACTGACTCATTTTTACATATTATATTAATTTTAACAACAAAAAAACAGACTACACACAAACGTACCTAATCCAAATTTAAGACTTATTCATAGTTGTCATTTTCTGAAATGGATCGATTAACACTCTAGTTGAAAAAATATACAGTCTAATAGAGAACTTTTTTTTTAAATCAATTAAAAAGGTATATGACGCTAACGTAAAGCTAACTCCCACAGACCGTGAAGAACTACGACAAGATGCGCATAATAGCGCTGTACATAATGTCGAAGAACGGCATCTCGGAGGAGAACCTCAACAAGCTGGTGACGCACGCGCAGCTCGAGCCGTCCGACAAGCAGGCGCTGCTCAACCTCGCCAACCTCGGCCTCAACGTCGTCGTCGATGTACGTCCTGCTATATAGGACTTGACTTAAGGTCCTATATCCCCTAGCTGGGGCAGAGGGCGTCCACAGTGCGTCGCCATCCCGGTCTGTCCTGGGCAGCTCGCTTCACCTCACTCCAGGTCTTGCCGATGCCTTTCGCTTCATCGATGATAGTACGCCGCCAGGTCTGTTTTGGGCGGCCACGTCTGCGTTTGCCTTGGGGATTCCAGTCCATGGCTTGTTTGGGAATATGTGTTGGATCCCTTCGGAGGGTGTGGCCAATCCAGTTCCATTTGCGGCGCTTGATCTGACGATCTATCGGGACTTCCTGGCATCGCTCCCAGAGGAGTGCGTTAGGAATCGTATCCGGCCAACGTATACCAAGGATTCTGCGAAGACATCGGTTCACAAAGACCTGGAGTTTATGCGAAATGGTTTTGGTGACCTTCCACGTCTCGGACCCATACAACAATACGGTTTTCACATTGGACCGGAATTGGCTATATAGGGCGTGTATTAAATGACCGAATAATACATACTGATCAGTCATTTCATAATAATAAACCCTAAACTCTTTATAAATCTACGTGGTTAAAGACAATGTTCTCATGAATTTATTTTAATATTACACAGTATATTGTATATTATATTACATTTTAACGGCATTTTAATTGTGACGCTCTTGCAGGAGTTATTTATTTTTAACAAATATAAGAATAAAGTGAATCGGATTATCTTATTATTTTTATCAGGGGAACAGAAAGAAGCAATACCAAGTGCCCAGGAAGGAACGGATCACGGAACAAACTTATCAGATGTCCCGATGGACACCCGTTATCAAGGTAACTATGACTTTACTTAAAGAAAAGCTTAAAAAATTAAAACATAATTATTTAAATATATACATTATACATATTAGTATACATAATTAACGTGCTTAAATATTCTCATAAAATGTTTATTTGGATATATTATGTATTATAGATTAAAGATGCGTGTTTTATTTAATCATTTGGCAAAAGCATTATTTAATTTTGAAGATATGCACACTATGCATACAAAAATATAAGTCAATTATTATTATGCAAATTAAGAAATAGAATGTAGTACATAATATGGCATAAATAAATATGATACTATTTTAGTATTTTTTGAACTTTTTACATTTACTTTAATAGTTCAATATGCAATAATATTTTTTGTAATTTTGAAACTCCATTATATTTTCTTTTATGGTATACATATTTTGTTACTGTTATAATAATGATTAATTATTTGGACAGGACATCATGGAAGATTCTATCGAAGATAAATTGGACCAGCGTCATTTCCCGTTCCTAGCCGGTCGCGCTCAGTCCTCTGGCTACCAAGCTCCTACTAGGTAACAACAATATAATACATAATATGTATATACAGTGTGTTATAAAAAATGTGTCTGATCTTGAAGGGTTATATTTTCTATCTTAAAACCTTTTCGATAATAAAATAAAAATAACAATGCCATAAAGTTTTTAAGATTATGATTCTAGTGAAAAATTTACACAATTAAAAAAAAATCACTAATGCTGGCAACTCATGTACGGTCCGAAGACCCTATAGACCCTATAGCTAGATGAGCACGTGAACGCGAGACGGTGTTGCCATATAAAATGCAATTTATTTAATTTTATTTTTTTGTTTGGCAAAATTAATTATGTTATTTTTTCAAAACGATATGAAAATAAGGACCTACTACTGGTACATAGTAGGAGGTATTCGCATAGGACACTTGTTTTATAGCACGCTGTATAAATTACGTGTCATTGTTTGTCTGCGATTGACTCCTAGACTACTGAACCGATTTTTTAATTAATTTGCACACCATGTGCAGTTTGATCCAACTTAATACAACTAAGTAATGTTATTTTCTATTAGTAGTAAGATGGTCCTTTTTAATATTAATTACTGTACGATATTATACATAACTTGGGTGCTATATAATAATATAACATACATACGTACGCTATGCATACATAGACTGACAATTTCATGACCCTCTCTTTTGGCGTTACCGCATTCGGATAAAAAATAAATTAGGTAATAATATTAATGGTTTGTGTAAACTGCAGTGTTCGTTACGGCCACTGGCACAAGGATAAGGCGCAGCAGACCATCAAGAATGTTCCACGATTGATCGTCTTTATTGTTGGCGGTAAGTTAAATATACAACCGTTAATATATCATTTATTATGTTCTAACGATTGCGATCCGAGTTTTTACTCTTCTAGTTTAATACCAGGAATAAAGTATGATGGTCTAATCTATTTGGTACTTTTGCGTAAGATTCTAAGATACATCACTGATAATAATAATAAAAATATTTCAGTACGCTCGTTTTTTAACACAGCGCCATCTGGTCCTACGTTAAAAAGATGTTATTACAGCATAAAATAAAATATAAATACCTGTATTAATTTTGTAAATACATACCTCGTGGGGATCGAACCCTTAGTGTACAAGGCAGTGTTACCACTGCTCCAAGCGGCCGTAGGATATTATATTTTATATTGTTTAATGTTTACAAATGACGTACTGTTGGTTCTATGACAATGAGTCACGTGTGTTATTTTAAACGAAACAATGTTATATATTTACGCATTAAATCACAGTACCTCAAATATTTAACCATAGTTATCAATTGTGTAAGTACTCATTGCTGAGACGTTTTTAAGTTGAAAACAAAATTACACATGTGCAGGTTATGTTTGCTTTGTGATCAGACAGATTTTTAAAGAATGAATTACACTTTATTAAGACGAGTCCATTACCAAAATGTTATTGGTTAAAAATTATATCTATAATGGTAATAGGATTATATAAAGTATTTCAAACATATATTAACTGAATATATTAAGTAATACAAATAAGTATAAAGTTCATGGCCGATTTAACGAAATAATATGTTTTATATGCTAGGTATATATACCAAAAATAATAAACGGTTGAAGTTTCCATGTGTTGAGTATATTCACTCTGTCCACTAATGTATGGTTAATGTGTCTATGGCGAGATGTCACTCTTCCTTCACTTCTGCTCTGCTAATAAATAGTGCCCTTACTTTTGCATTTAATTTAACCAAGAGAAATCTAATACCATGTAGGTAGATTATTTCTTGGATTACATAATTAATATTTTTAACACGATTAGTCAAGGAAAAAAATTACGCAAATAAAACCGTGGTGAACGACTCATTACTATATGCTATAATTTTAATTCTTTCTTTCTTTCTTTCTTATATATTATGGCATTAGCGTTTAGCTTTTTGCCAATGTCAAGTAAAATCGTCATCAAGTCGTCTTTAGTAGAGTCAGTCAGTCGTTTCGTTCTGCCCTTCGTAAAGTGATAGTGAGCTTTACGAAGAACCTAGACGAATCTTGGAGCAATCGGAACGGCGCTACTAAGCGCTCTCAAATGAATTCTTCATTTCTTGGACACTTATTAGCTAGTTTACTGCATGATACACTATCACAATCATACATTAAATCACTTTATGCACCAAAAAAGGAATATTCAATCGAGATTACATATAGACGCCGCACGATTCCCGCCAAAACTCCTATAATTTTAATTATCGATATATTTCAGGCGTCTGTTTCTCGGAAGTGCGTTGCGCGTACGAGGTGACGGCGGCGCTCAAGAACTGGGAGGTGATCATCGGCTCCTCCCACATCCTCACTCCGGACAACTTCCTCTCCGACCTTAGCTCTCTTACTGCTTAAACACTTTATTTTTTTTTATTTATTCAAAATTGTTTACCAGTTTCAAAAGCAATATACATATGATTCGGCAAATTAAATATCTGTCACGTGTAAACTTTTAAGCGGGAATTTGTCAAGGTGGTAGAACTGGCCCTTGACTTAGCATATGGCATGTTTTCTTTTTTTATTGAAATTGACAGCTATAAAAAGTTAATCGACTTGGAACGATAAATAAAAATTATTTGCGAATTTAATTTTCATTATAAATTTAATCATTATTATTTGAAGTTTATTTATTTATAAAAACTGGTGTAGAACAACCTGTGTTTTTTACTTCATTGTTGGCGTACTTAGGTTTAAAATAAGTGTTACATTTCAAATGTTTTATTTTAAGTTATTTTTGGACAGTTTTTATCATCATATACCCAATGTTTATTACTGTATAAATTAATATTTATTGGAAAACAAATCGAAGCATCGTTAATATGTAAAAGTTTGAATTTGTAAGATTTTAGAATGTTATAACGTATAAGGATTTCACTATTAATTATATAGCGGCAATGTTGTAAAATTTTACTTATTACGGGCTAATTATTCCCTAACAAAAATATTTTTTTCTTCCTAACTGTAGCATGCTTTGTAATTTTATGGCATTGTGTTTTTTAGTGATAGTTCTAGTAGTTTCTAGAACAAAATGATTATGCTTTCATATATTGATTATATTTTAATGTCATATAGAATGGCATGATTGCCTTAGTATTAATATGATTAAGGATAGACGGGAACGATCAATAATAATTAATTTATAAGCTATAATTGCGAAAGAAACATTGATTATAGATTTTTAATTTTATTCATTAGCATACTTGGCATAAATTATTTTATCCATAAAAATTTATATTGTATATTAAGCCTGATAAAATTAATAATACCCATAAAAATTGTATTGTGTATTATTTTTACACAGTTGTTTCGATGGAAGTTCTCAATTCGTTATTTTATTGTATACTTTTTGTGCGGATTTTAAAAAATTGTGCGTCGTTTATAATAATTTTATGTTTAAGATTTCAAATTTGTTGCGCGTAGTAACCCTATTACAGTTTATTTTGAGTTTAACTTATCGATAGCATTTGTTTACATTCCGCTCTAGCGTATAAATATAATATCATAATATATCATTATCACATGACTTTAATCATCGTTATATCTCTAATACATATAAAGTTTCTCTTTGTAGCGTTAAATAAATATAAACTAGCCGATAGGGTTGATTTGATGTTGAACCTAATAGTATAAATAATAATTATTTTTCGTGAGATTTTATTTGTACGCCTAATGTTTTTGTGGTCGTTTATGATAACTATAATTGCATTAAAATATCATTATCAAATGTTCAATGCAGTTAATTTTCTATAAAAACTTATATATTGCATCTACTTTTATTGATCAGTATTTGTCATTCGGCTATAAAGTTCACAATAAATTAAATTGTAAGCTAAATGCGAAATTGAAGCGAAAATCTGATGGGTTAGTGTTAAATTTGCAGTTGATGGTATGACCAAGTAAGGATAAAAGAAGCTAAATTTAGCCGATTTTTTGCTTTAAACAAGCAAACATCGATCTTCGCTTCTCTATAATTATTAAATAGATTAGTCGTAATATTTGTGCAATTATGTAGAAATACGCATGTTTATTGTGTTGTCAGTATTCATCTGTTAACAGTTTTATTAAATTATTCCTAATCATTATCATCGTTTTATTTATACCCGTTTGATGATAAACTTAATTTGAACAAATGACTTTGACGAAGATACTGCCCAAGACCCAAGGTTATCATTAAAGTTAATATTTATTTTATTTATAATTGTATATACTTAAAGGTATTTATTCGACCGATTTCTTTAGTTCAGTGAACACAAGATGGAGAAAGAACTTATTATTTTAGCGTATTCGGGGGGTTTGGATACTAGCTGCATTTTGAAATGGTAACATAATATTTTATTACGATTATGCCGGTAACTTCTAGTGGTTTTCCCCATTAAATTAGTTGTCTGTTTAATGACTATTTGTGAAATTTAAAACAGGTTGATTCAAAAGAATTATGATGTTGTATGCTACATGGCCGATGTCGGTCAAGACGAAGATTTCGCTCAAGCTAAAAAGAAAGCGATTAAAATTGGCGCTAAAGACGTAAGTGTAGTGTTTCTAGTTTTGTGTTGATGCATTAATAGACTCTTAACATGGCTATAAAATTTTAAACCTCGAACTTAAATAATATGGTAATATTGAAAATTTTCTTAAAATAGAACATGTATCTAATTTAAGGTGATTATAGAAGATTTGCGTAAACAATTTGTAACTGACTACATGCTACCAGCCATACAAATGGGTTTGGTGTACGAAAGCCGGTATTATTTGGGCACATCCCTCGCTCGTCCGTGCATATCTGTCGGAATTGTTAATGCTGCAAAGAAATTGGGTGCGAAGTAAGTTAATAAGTTAAGGTCTTATTATACATCGGAGTTCTAAAATAACGTCAAAACAAGGAGAACAGGTTGTTTATACTTAATGGCGTATCAATTATTAAATTTTCTGTAAACATTGATATACCTATTTAAGACTTTTTTATTCCATTCTGTGTGTTAGTAAATTATTGATTAATGTAAATAATTAGGTAGATATTTTAAAAACAAGTTTGCTTTGTCTTTTATGTATCTCCAAATTCAATTACAGATATATTTCTCACGGTGCAACTGGAAAGGGCAATGATCAAGTGAGATTTGAATTAAGTGTTTATTCCCTTTGGCCAGAGGGTAAAGTAAGTTAACATCTTATCTTTCAACTAAATATAAACATATAAAAAACATAAACATAACATGATAATGAATCTTTAAACGCTTCAGGTCATTGCCCCATGGCGGCTTCCTGAATTTTTCAATAGATTCCAAGGACGAAGCGATTTACTTGAATTCGCCAAACAAGAAAATATTCCAGTTTCTGCAACGCCTAAAGCCCCGTGGTCTACAGATGAAAATATAATGCACATAAGGTTAATAATACTAGGATACTTGTGTTTTGTTACCTCCCGGAATAATTTCATGGGTGAAACCTAATTTATTATATTTATAAAATTTCTTTGTAATTGACTTAAACCGAATTTAACAACATACACCGACTACAACCGGTTCCCTCAAATCTCAATTTCTGTGGGAGGACGGTATCCTCTTACCTTATAGTTTTTTGGAAATGCGAATATTTAAGTGATCCTTGGTTCTATCTAAAAAAAGAAAATTAAAATTGGTTCATAAACGATAAAGTTACCCAAGAACACTAAGATAAAATCTATCTATCTACATAAATATACAGTGGCATTGAAATACCAGTTTCGAAAATTCAATTAAAAATAAGCAACAAATAAAATTAAAATAAATACAATTTATATTAATATTACGATCATTTTGTAAAATTTAGCTATGAATCTGGAGTCTTGGAAGATCCCGCTGCAATACCACCTAAAGGCATTTACAAAATGACGCGCGATCTTCAACAAGCTGAAGATTACCCTAGTATTATTGACATTGCTTTCGAAAAAGGTAAAATAAAAATATGATGTTTCTTTAGGTATGTACATCTTGAGCACTGACCAATGTGGTTCTCGGTTCTGAATTCTGATAATATCTGAACAAATACTGTTTTTATCACCCAACTACAGCGAATGCGAAAAGGTCATGGCAATCTATGTGTGTTTTTACCACGCTTTATATTAGCTTGGGTTGTATCTATGTAATGGAATCTTTGAGCATAAATTTGACCGATTTCCAGAAGTTCGATTAATTTGAAACTTTGCACACGTATTAAGGGCCGATGACAATGCAATAATTTAATAACAGTTTCCCAATATCAAATTTTCTACTTTTTAGTTCGATTAGCTATAAAAGCGTGGTTTTTTAGTTTTTTTATTATACTCCAAGTAGCGACTAAAATATAAAATACTAGCGCGAGCGACAAGTGCTATAGAAATTTTAATTATGTATGAGTATTATTATTACGTAGTCGGGTTAGTTAAAAAATATTTTCTCTATTTTATTCCCTCGAGACTCGAACTCTTTTAATTTAAGTCCTTCGCGAAATAGACTATATCTGTACCAAATTTCATCAAAATTTGTCTAGTGGTTTGAAAGCCTAACAGATAAATATAATTTGTTTTTGGCATTTTGTTTTCAGGTATACCAGTATCGATCAAAATTCCAAGTGGGCAAGAGAAATCTTTAGTTGTGAATGATCCTTTGAAAATAGTAGAGACACTTAATAAGTTAGGAGGTCAACACGGAGTGGGGCGCATTGATATTGTAGAAAACAGGTTCCTAGGACTTAAGGTACTAAAATACTTATATCTAAATAATATTATAGTTGTATTATTTTAACTTGAGAAATTATATTTCGCAACGCGTCTTTATTTAAAATAATCGAATATTCTGGTATTAATATATCGAAGATTTTAAATCGATAAACTAGAATAAGAGGTGATAGAAGACCATTCTTGGGTGGATATGGCCAAATCAGACCCCTTTTTTCCTGGATTTAGGTGTGATGGTAATGTCGGATTCATACCGTTTAAACCCCTGCAGAGAATCCATCACTAGTCACGCGTATTAAAGCGGAGTCTTCCGCATCCCTTCGGAGGCTGTCTGTTATACTGACCTCTGCAATATATGACGTATCGAAGAAGCTTGAACAGGAATTAAAACCAATTTAATTGATTTCAGTCCCGAGGCCTATATGAAACTCCAGCTGGGACCATTTTGCACGAGGCACATCTCGATTTGGAAGCATATGCTTTAGATAAAGAAGTATTAAGGTCAGGTTTATTATACACCTTCATACATACGTTTTTATTCAATTATTGTCGTTTAAAATTACATAACTTCTAAATTTACATAGGCGACGTAAAGTTTTTTTATTTAATTTTATTTAAAACATTACAGATTGAAAAAGTATTTGCAGGATAAGATGGCTGATTATGTATACAATGGTTTCTGGTTTTCACCAGAAGCAAATTATACTAAAAAGTGCTTAGAGTTATCTCAAGAATCTGTTACTGGAACTGTGACCCTTCAAGTTTTTAAAGGCAATGGTAAATATGTCATTACAAATATGCAGTCTTTACATTCATATGTTTTTAAAAGATGAAATAATCTTTATCAAACCTAATTCCTAAATATCGACTGAATCAGGTGCTGGAATTTTAATATTTTTTTAATTGTACACAACGAATAATTGCCTTAAGGTTGAACAGACAATAATTTCTTAGGTAGAATTTATAAAAAATAGGTACTTAATACATTTTTATCGAAAATTTTACATATATTTTCAGTGACCATATTAGCCAGGATGAGTCCAACTAGTTTGTACAATGTGGATCTAGTGTCCATGGACATTGCTGGAGGCTTTTCACCAGAAGACAGTTCAGGATTTATCAACATAAACGCAATACGTTTGAAGGAATACGCGCGATTTATCAACAAATCATAATTAATATTAAATTAAATTGCCATGTTCAATGTGTCGTTATTTGTTTTGTTTTTTTGTATATTTTTCGAATCACAACAGTAATCCAAGTTCTAAATTTTTTTATCAGCTACTGTAATTTAACACAATAACTATTGCAGAGGGTGAGATTTACAATTTCCTAAAATATATTTAACAAAATACCAGATTTTTTTAATGCAATTATTTTAATGCACACTCATATTCAATAAATAATCCATTTGGATATACAATATGACAATAACAAGATACAACATAAATATGCCATAGATATTAATCAGATCTATAGAGCTCTTTGAATTTTTCTAACATGTTGACTCTTAGATTCCGTTAAAGCTTCACTCAATCTATTAGTTAAATTAACTAAATTAGGTAAGTCACATTGCAGTAAGACATGTTTAATAACATTTTGGCACTGACTGGCAGCTTTTGCTTCTTGTATGGAAGAATTTACTGTCATCTCCTGTGATGGGCTGGTAGTGTGAGACATAACATTATGCAGGTCCTTGCTTTGGTCAAAATTCTTAGGTGTAGATACAACAAAATCCATAGTAACCATTGGTTTGATTTCTTCTTTATTTTGTTTAGAAGCCATCTGAAAATATGAATGCTCAATTTGTTTCAAACACTTATTAATTTTGTTAATTATTACTCATGCTTGTTACTATAAACTAACTTATTTTTAATATAATATACCTGTACTTCAAACCTCCAAGATAAGTCTTGATAAGTGGGATCTTTTTGTTGGAGTAAATTAAGAGCAGCAGAGAGATCAGCTTTTTTAGTTGTGTAGAACTTGAGTAATATTTGTTGGTGTTCATCAGAAAAGCCAGCTAGAGCTAGGGATGATCTAAAGTTTTGTTCAGAGAGCTGAAGTTAAAAAAAATATTTATAATAATGAAGCTTATATAAAAATAGAATAATCATGTGCTTATGATGATCAACTTACATTATATTTACATCCTTCAATAACAAGATGGGCTAAGGCTTGAATCAAGTTTTGTATATTTTTTGCTGAAGTTTCTAATTTCTCTGTAAAACCGAGTTTGTGTAATAATGTATATTTTGAAATTTTATTTTATTAATTTAAGTTCACAAGTTATATTAGCAATATGATTATGCTTACCAGCAGCTAAAGCACATTTTTTCTCATTAATTCCATTGTTGAGATAATCCACAGTTAACTTGCAAAAATCAACAAGCACTGAAATATTTATTTTTGCATAAATATCTTATAAATTCATTATGATTTTTTTGTAGAAGTTACCAGAAACTTACCCTGAGAAGAATGATCATGAAGTAAGCTGAGATGATCTTTTTGAAGTTCACTTATAAATATAATCATCTTTGGTGATTTACCAATAATATAATTTAAATAATAAACTATTTATTTTAAAATAAACAAAATAGTATATTAGTACTCGAAGAAATAAGAATTACATACAAAGAACATTCAGATCATCACAATTTAAAACTTCTCGTTTATGATAGTAATTGTTAATAATTAATAATTATTAATAATTAACAAAATACAAATAGTTCTTACAACAAAATAATAATAACAATGTCATAACTTAGCAGTCAACGTCACTGTCAAGTTTCAAGTAGGTAACCGTAAATTTTTTTAACATGTCATTTTCATCGATTGTAAAGTCTTGGTTTACATATTTTATGGTTTCAAATTTAAAACTATTTGTGTACCATTTTAAAATAAAATGTTTTCTATCATAGATAAATCTAATTTTTATAGCAACTTTTTTTGAAATGACTGTTTTAAATGCACGTTAGTATTATTATAAATTCGTTTGGCGATAATAGATTAAAACAATTTCATTTCGCCTCTCTTGTATTTCATTAAGTTACTTGCGTTATTGTGCATAAGTTAAATAAAGTAAAAAGTTATGATTAATTATTTGAATATGTATGATTCTGATATTTCCATAATAGCGAAGATAGATAATTAGAAATAGCAACATTATACGCCAACATTGCAAGATTGAGCCTGCTGTCAATTTTAATTATTCTTTTTGACATCATCTATGTACAATTCATTCAGTACTGAATTTCTGAAATCGTTTTATTTGTTTTAAAAATAAAAAAGTGATGATTAGAAAAGAAAATATAAAAAATGGCTTTAAAAAAGGTTAAGGGTAATTTTGAAAGAATGTTTGATAAGAATCTAACAGATTTAGTGCGTGGAATCAGGAATAACAAAGATAATGAGGTATTTGTTTTCGATAATTTTTGTTTTATTTATTCAACTTGCTTGTATTTATCATTGAAGCATTGTCTAAAAACTGTATTCTTACTATGAAAAATATTTTAGGCCAAATACATAGCACAATGTATGGAAGAAATCAAAGTGGAATTGCGGCAAGATAACATAGGGGTGAAAGCTAATGCCGTCGCTAAGTTAACATATGTAAGTTTTAACGTAAAACAGTAATAATAAGCTACATAATTACTTTAAATTACAAGGCCTCTTCTCCTCTTTATACCAACACTGGGTATACTTAATATTATATAGTGTAATGAAATATGTCATTAATCTAACTTCTATTTAAATATAATCCAAATCCATACTAACCTTTTTAATAAGTAAGAAAGTATTTACTTAAATACGATTTTTTCAGCTGCAAATGCTCGGGTATGATATATCGTGGGCAATATTTAATATAATAGAAGTGATGAGTTCAAATAAATTCACATTTAAAAGAATTGGATATTTAGCTGCAAGTCAATCATTCCACGCTGATTCTGAGCTACTTATGTTGACAACAAATATGATTAGAAAAGATCTAAATGCTCAGAACCAATATGAAGCAGGACTTGCATTAAGTGGACTAAGTTGTTTTATATCTCATGATTTAGCAAGAGACTTAGCTAATGACATCATGACACTGGTAAGTATTAATTGTTTCCAGTAAATATCACACTGGAAGTAATGACAAAACCTTTTATGTTATACATTTTTAAATATTTCAGATGAGTTCAACAAAACCATACCTCAGAATGAAAGCGGTACTAATGATGTACAAAGTATTTTTAAGATATCCTGAGGCACTTAGGCCAGCTTTTCCAAAATTAAAAGAGAAATTAGAAGATCCAGATCCTGGTTAGTTGAAATTAATTAATAATAATAGTTGTCACCTGATAATGTTAAAAATGAAAATGATTTTCTTATCATATATAAAGTTTGATGGTTTTCTTTTTGACAAAATGACCTTGGATAAAAACTTTCAAGAATATCAATATTTTTTTCAAAAATAATGTAAGGAATTCTTGCTTGATTATTCTTAGTTGTCTTAACAACTATTGTACCAAAATCCAGTGATTAATAGACAATAACCAAAGTAGAAATGTAATCTGAAATATATGACACACTACCTTATGATAATATTATTCCAGGTGTACAATCAGCAGCTGTGAATGTTGTATGTGAATTAGCAAGAAAGAATCCTAAAAATTATTTATCACTGGCTCCTGTGTTCTTTAAGTTAATGACTACATCTACAAATAATTGGATGTTAATAAAAATTATCAAACTGGTATGTCTGTATAAAATTATGTAACTAAATATAGCATAAATTTGATAAGCAGCTATTGAATACAGCTTTATCCATTTAGACTGTGTAATAATGTTATTGGGGTATTATTCATAATTTTATTGTTTTATTTCTATCTTTTTATGTGGGAATTTTTTCGATATTTAAACAATTACGCTATTAAGTTAATTTAGAACATTTTATGAAACCGATTTGAAGTTAGCTATATTTAAACATTAGATGTTTTTAGTTTCAACAAAACTAAAGAAATTATGCTACATAATTCCCCAAAATCATTCAATATTTTAATTCTGAGGTATCTTGTCAATTTTTTTGATATTTCCTTAACTTGTGAATCTTTCACAGTTTGGTTTAATGACACAGTATGAACCTGATATCGGAAGAAAAATAACTCAAAGCCTCATTGACCTAATTTGCAGGTACAATATGCTGCCTAAAATCGAGTGTTTGCTAGCATCATTCACACACATTCACACTTTTACATCTATTGAGAGAATGTCACATACAGACCTGCTTTGAACATTCTGCAACAATAGCAAGTCATTTTCAACTAAACAATAGGATTTTAACTGTATAATATGGTGCTCAAACAAAAACAACGATTATTGTTCGATACAAATACAAATTGACAAGCAAAATATTTCTCACTTACAATTGGCATGTTACACATTTATTTTTTTTTTCGCTGGCAATCACAATATGAAATATATAAAAGAAAACAGTATAATACAACAGAGGAAACATCTCGAGCAGATCATAAATTGTGCAGTTGCTCTTCCATAAGCTAGTCTTATGTAGTGACATTGTATTTGTTCCAGTTTGGTGCCTTAACCCCATTAGAGCCTCGACTTGGCAAGAAACTGATAGAACCATTAACTAATTTAATACATAGGTGAGTCGGAAATTCGATGATCCTTGATGTACTTTGTAAATTTAATGATTTGGTCTCTATGGGGTAAAGGGAATGTAGAGATTTGGAGCTTAATTATCGCTGAATAGCAATAGGGCGCTTTCACGGCTTTTTATTGTTTGTGTGATTTGAGCTGTATATACATAGAGTTCATTTTTATGAGCAATATTTCGAGAGATATTTCTAGTTTTATTTAACGCATTACATAAGAACTTGAAAGGAGCCAGTATCGAAGATAAGCTTTTTACATATTCTAGTAGAAATCACTTGAATTCACAGTATGTATTCACAATGTTCACTTTTGTGTTATAAAAGGTCGCACGTAATATGCACTACGGATATTGTTAATAAATATTATTTTATGACGGAAAATATTAATAATGAAGGAATACTTAATCAGATAGTCATTAAAGAACCCTATTGTTTAATGCTTGCGCTAGCTTATACAAAATATGTTATTGCAAACCTATTACTGGATTTTATATGAATCTAGCTTTAAGAATTCTTTGACAGAATTCTCACATATATCACTATTCATTACGCTGTATAAGGTGTAATAAAAATCAATAATAAATATTATGCGATGTATTCAGATTTGTATTGCGTAGTTGGCTCAACATATGATAATTATTTTAAAATACACTACTATGCGTCAAGTCAAAAAAGAGCTACATACATATATATATATATATAATATTTTTACTTATGTAGACTCCAAACAGTGTAAAAATACGAATTATTAAGTATTCGATACATATTTATACAGAATATACCAATTGAAGTGATGAAGATACGTTCTTACATAATACCACTTTCCAGGTGGCTCGCCTGCTCGTTTGCCCCCTATGTTATAAAAAAAATAGATATAAAAATATAAGCACATAGGTACTAACATGTAATGTCTGTGTCGCAATATCTGTGCAATTGTCAGTGAGGGCGTCAGGTATGTAAAGGTGTGTTATACTGTAGTACATCGGCGATGTCACTGCTGTACGAGTGTATAAACACGGTGATCGCGGTGCTGATCAGCATCAGCAGCGGGATGCCGGGCCACGCCGCCTCCGTGCAGCTCTGCGTCCAGAAACTAAGAATACTCATAGAGGATACCGACCAGAACTGTGAGTCGCCATACATCACATGCTCCTTGCTCTACACTTGACTTCTTATGTCTTCGAACGAGTTATATTATAATTTATAATGCATGTATAATATTTAAATTAAAAAACGTATATACTGTTTTAAAATCAATGTATCCGTTTAATACAGTATTTGAAGATTGATAAAAGAAATTGGTTGTGGCGTTTTTGTTCTGTACAGTTAAACTTTGCTTTCACTAACAATGGTTGCTTCACGTGTGGTAGCTTTTTTGTACGATTAAGACACAATAGAACAGACGGAAATGTAAAGATTATGTTTCGTGAATTTCAGTAAAATATTTGGGTCTGCTAGCAATGTCGCGGATACTTAAATCTCACCCGAAGTCGGTGCAAGCACACAAGGATCTAGTACTGGCGTGTCTTGATGATAAAGACGAATCGATAAGACTACGAGCGTTGGGACTCTTGTATGGCATGGTAAGTCGAACAAGTTGCTTAGGTTATCTGTACAACCTTTAAACAGATGTGTGTTAAAGGAATTTATAACTTCCCATATGTATCCCAATTTCATTTTGGTATAGTTCTGATAATTCCGACTTCTTTAAAAAAACTTGCAGCCAGCGAAATTACTGGGCTAATGAGTCTTAACATCTGATGACTCAAAGTGGGGAGCGTCGGTGTAGTGCACCCTGCCCGGAGTTGGGCTTTATAGCAAAGTTCCGGGTAGCACTGCATTGGCTATGGGCTGGCGTTACTCTTACCATCAGGAGTGCGTCCAGCTCGTCTCCCCTCTTCATAACATAAAAAAAAACTTGCGTTCGACGTCCGCATCGGTTAATGTTTTTCTTAAAATTATTTTATACTAGCAGTGCCCCGCGGTTTTATCCGCGTAGTACCCGTTCCTGGGGTAATACCGGGCTATAAATAATCTATGTGCCAGTCCAGGGCAGTAACACCTAACTACTTACCAAATTTCATGAAATAACAAAAAACATACATACACATAACAAATATTTCACATTTATAACATTAGTATGATAGTAGGAAGGAGGATATTTAGAAATAGGTGTGATACTAACCAATTTTATCTTCTTCATGATTCAGGTGTCAAAGAAGAACCTGATGGAGATAGTGAAGAAGCTGATGGTGCACATGGAGCGCGCGGAGGGCACGCTGTACCGCGACGAGCTGCTCACGCGCATGATCGAGATCTGCGCGCAGAACAGCTACCAGCACGTCGTGGACTTCGAGTGGTACGTCACCGTGCTGGCCGAGCTCACCGAGATGGAGACCAGCGCCAAACATGGTGAGCCTTATAGCTTTCACTCCTGGCTAGGTTGTTATATAACCACTAAGCGTTTTATATCAAATTGCTGCTGTCTGGTGGGCGTTTACCAGACTTTGATATAAGTTTGATGTTAGATATTTTGAATTGAAAATTTGGCCTTTTGGGACCAGGGGATTTTTCTCGTAAATAGTTATTTTTCTATTTTTTAAAGGGTAGTCATAGAGAAATATAATTCAGTTATAACATGTACGTTAGTGTTAAATTTTTCATAGTTGTTAAACATTGACTATAATGCAAATGGGTAATTTTATGTGACTCTTAAAATGCAAAGTATAATTGTGTGGTCACGGTGCGTGTGCAGGGTGCATGATCGCGGCGCAGCTGACGGAGGTGGGTGCGCGCGTGGCGGACGTGCGGCGCTTCGCGGCGCGCGAGTGCAGCGCGCTGTGCGCCCGCGCCGCCGCCGCGCCGCCCGGCGCCGCCTCGCGCGAGGTGCTCTACGCCGCCGCCTACGTGCTCTCCGAGTACTGCGAGTGAGTGCCGGGCCGGGTCCACACGCCAAACCGACCGACACACCAACACACAGACACGCACACACACACTTAAAAAAATAATGTAACCTATTAAAGATATGTCATATTATACTGAGTGTTATGTACATAATTATGTTATGTTTAATTGGTTTTCAGTTATACACATATTTTGTTCACATAATACAAATTATACGATAGACATTTTCACTATAGACCAATAATTAAATTAGCACTAGAATTTAGCCGATATCACTTAATGTAATGAGCATTCATTGAAAATTAATTTTGATATCGAATAAGTAATTTTTATATAAGCATCTTAAATAGCCTTGTATAGTGTATGTGTGTTGTGTCGGTGCAGCGAGGAGGCGGTGCTGCGCGAGTCGATCCCGGCGACGCTGGTGGTGGCGCGCGCGCACGGCGCGGGCCCGATGCGCGCGCGCGCCGTGGCCGTGCACGCCGCGCTCAAGATGCTCGCCAAGCTGCTGCTGCTGTACGAGCAGGCCGCTCGCCGCGACGACGCGATATCTGTAATAAAATACTATAATTACTTCTATATGTACACATAGTTTTTTAAATTGTAGTCGATGTGTTATGAACTGAGGCTACGGGTCATAAATATGTCGGTCCCGCTCGCACTTGCAGTAATTGATTATGATACAATTATATACTATGCTTTATTATATTTTAAAACTACATGACTCAATTTGATGCATTTTTAATAGATAGACTTATGCAAAGGAAGGTTTATATGTGAGACATGCGCGTGGAAGACCTGGGTTCTAGTAAACTATAATTTGGCATAAAATAATATTTGAAAATTTTAAATAAAACAATGTTTTGTCGTCACCACTAATTTTATCGGTATACTTAATTGCAGATCATCAAAGAAACATTGGCTGGTCTGAAGCCGTTGCTGTGCAGCGAAGACATGGAAGTGCAGGAGAGGGCGCACAACGCGACGGCGCTGCTGTCGCTGGTGCTGGCCAAGATCGACCCCGAGAGCGCCGCGCCCGACCTCACCACCAGCGAGAACTTGCTACCGACTGTTACCGACACGCTAGTGCAGCACGAGAGGTAAGTAAAGCCTTTAGTCCAGTTTGGTGTTTCCCAAAGTGGGGTCAACAACCTACCCCCTGTGTGTCGTAGATCTTATTTCCTAGCCTATATAAAGGGGCCATGACATGTGACTACTTAATAGATATTCAAAATCGTGTAAATATTTGTATTTTTAATTTTTTTATTCTTTCTGTAACTTCCTCTCTATCTATCTCTCTCTAAAAAGTAAAACAGACTTCATTCATATTCTGCAATTGTGGTATTACATTTTATGTATTCATTATTTGTTAAAAACGCATTTTTAATGTCATTTTAGTAACGGTGTAGAGGAGGAAGATGTAGAAACTCTGTTGAATGGTGAAAAAGCGCCGAGTTTCAGCGGTGGCTATATAGAGGAGCTGGCGAGCTTGTTCGAAGGCGAGCTCAAACCGGTCGCGCCCAAAGCGCAGAAGAAAGTGCCGATGCCTGCCGAGTGAGTTGATGTCAAGTTCTAACGTACATAAAACTTGTACTCTGTGCTTTTACTACTTTATATAATATATATAGTAAGTTTGATGTGTTGTTATATGTATTTATTATTTAACAGAAATATCAATGCTTACTCAATTTTAAAAGTATTTAAAATCTAGCAGTGCACTTCACCAACCTTTTTTGGCAATACTAGAATAAAAGTTTTAAAACACTCGCCTGTTGATTCGCAATCTATTTTATATAGAAACAAATTTAGGTATGGTGACAAAAATTTCGCGTTCATACGATAGTAAGGATAATGAATTGTGATTGCAGCCTCGACCTGCAGCAGTGGCTGGCCCACTCGAGCTGGTCGTCGGAGAGCTCGAGCTCGGAGGACGAGGCGGGCGCGCTGTTCGCGGCGCCGCAGCCCGACGCGCGCCCCGTCACGCACCTCACCTCCGAGGAGCTGTCTATGGTACCGTTATTTATTTCTTTTTATGCATGTATAGTACGTGTCACGAATCTTTAGCGCTGAACGAAACCTGCGCAGAAGTCAAAAATAAGGTATCGAGGTAACGGTGCGGCGCGCGGGGCGCGTAATCGTCGGGTGCGCGAGCGTTGATTGGTTGTCCCAGTCGTGGTGTCTTTCTCGCACCAATACGTCAATTACGAGCGCGATTCCACCGATGCGCAGCTATTCTCGTCCAGCGCTAAACATAAATGACGCGTACTATACTAGCTGCGCCCCGCAGCTTTACACGCGTAATTCCCGTTACCAAAATGTTAATCCAGAGTATTATCTATCTACATACAGAATTTCAACTAAATTGGTCCAACCGATATTGCGGGAAAGAATAACGAACATACATTCTCACAAACTTTCACATTTTTTATATTAATAGGAGTATTCTTCTTCATCGTAACCTCATGGCTGAGGGTCGTGACCACCATAAGCAGCTCTGCAGGTCAGGGCTCTCCAGTATCGTCTGTCTTGGGCTAGATGTAGTGCCTTTTGAGTATGACACTGGAGGTATTTAGTAATGGCATCTGTCCAGCGGGTGGGTTTTCTGCCCCTATTCCTTTTCCCATCCGTTTGGCCCACAAGGATAATCTGCTCAAAACTGTCCGGACTCCGACGAGCCACGTGTCCAAAGAAGCACAAAGATCGTTGGAGACATATCGTCGATAGGCGGATTTTTATATTGAGTTCCGCTAGTATAGACACGTTTGTGCGGCGAGCTATCCATGGTATGCCCAACATTTTACGCCAGCACCACATCTCGAACGCGTCAATTTTTTCGCGAACTCGTTGTTTCAGCGTCCATGTCTCGGAAGCGTACAGAAAGATAGAGAAGATCAGTGTCCGCATAAGTCTTATTTTAGTGTTGCGATAGATGTTACGATTTCTCCATATCCGCTCTAATTTCTTCAATAGGAGTATATGTATACATAAATCTTCCTCTTGAAGCATTGTATGTTATAAAAAAAACGGAAGAAAATAGGTTGAATTTTAATGATTTATATAAGTACATAGGGACAGAAGAAATTATGTATATTTATGTTTTAACGAAGACAGCAATTATTTTAATAAGAAACACCAAACTTTTCATTATGTTATATATATCGCTCTTACTAAACTTACCTATAGACAGTATTACCAACCCTTTATCGGCTTATGTTATGATTTATGAGATAGAGTAAAATTAATTTACCTAACCGTACGGGAAAAATTGTACACAATCAAACCGCACAGTATTTTGTTAGTCCATCTAAACATTTATTTATATTTTATATTTAGAAATTGTCACTGAAGTGAAAATGTCTTGTATTTTCAGCTCCGAGAAGCCCGCAAGCAAGAGCAAGCGAACAACCCCCACTATCTGAAGGACGACTCGCCGCGCTCCTACCAGCAAGACGGGCCCGACGAGATCCCGGTAGCTGAGATTGCGCTAGAAGTCCCCTTACAGATACAATGTGAGTACACTATGACTAGATTGAAAGTCAAAACATATCTTTATTCAATAAGGCTACATATAGTTACACTTTTTAATCGTCATGGTTTACAAAACATTTAACACCGGTTCGGAAGGACGAAGAACCAGCAAGAAACTCTGATAGTTGCTCTTTTTAAAATAAGAAGATACAATTGTTAATATAAACAAGAACTCAACTATTATAATAAATATATTATATGAAAAATCTTACCGTCCTACGAGCGTTTGTCATACATTTTTTTTTCTTATATTTGCAGCTAAAAGATCTGATAAGTACTTAATGTCAAGAGAAAGTTCCAAGAAATCGAAGAAAGAAAAGCGACCCTCGAAGAAACGGAAGAGCAAGGTGCAAAAACATTCCACAGAGTCTGATACTGATGGTAAGACTAACATTAGAATTTATTAGGTACTATAGTGTAGAGGACTGAGAAAATATTATATCAATGCTTTTGTAGTTTTTATTATAATTTTACATTTTTTACATTTTATATAATTGAATAAATGTGTCATATATCTATTAAAGAAAATATAACTCGCCCGTCTTTCACGTCTACTTGATACTGGCGGATAGTCTTACATGATAACAAGATTTTAATGAGTGTGTATTGTGCAGAGGAGTCGTTCGGCGCGCGGCCGGCGGTGGCGACGGGCGGCGAGCTGCCGGACGGCGCCGCGTCGTCCGACGACGAGCCGCCGCCGCGCGACGACCCGCACCGCGCGCTCGACCTCGACCTCGACCTGTTAGTGGCCCCACACGCCCCTCGCACACACACACACACACACATAACAGGCACTTTGCCCATTCTACATGCACACTATCCATACTGCTACACACATGCTCATATCCCATAGTACAACAAGGGTATTTACATGTAGTATGGGCTATACTACTACATGCCCCTTACTCGTGCTACTATAGAACCATTAACCTTACTACTACGTGCTTATACTATACTATTGTTTGTACTACAACAGATTGGCCATACTACTTGTTGCCCAAACTTTAAGAGGCACGCTTGACTTTTATTTATTTACGTACATGTTTAAAATTGCTTCTTAAGTTACCGGCAACATAAAAACGAAGCATTTTACATACTATCCTTATAGCAAATTTCATTGAAATCGGTTGGCTGTTTTAGGTTTTCTTTTTTTTTGGACATTTATACACAGCGCCATCTAGTTCCAAGCTAAGCAGAAAGCTTGTGTTATGGTAACAAGATTACGGAATAAATTACATATACATACTTTTCTTTTGTAAATACATATTATATACAATACATAGCAACACCCAGATCCCAGAAAAATACAAATGTAAAGACAAATATATTTTTCCGGTGTGGGGATCGAACCCACGACCCTTCGCGCAGAAAGTAGTTGTGCTACCACTGCTACAAGCGATCGTCATATATTTATATAACCAAGAGTAACCCATGTTCCACCAATCTTATCTATAAATTTCATTTATATTTTATTCATCATAAATTTTATTTAAGTATTTAAAATTGATTTGTATCATTTTATCATTAACTCTGTATAATCTTGCTATATTAAAACATTTTTTATTATAGGCCCCTTAGGGAAGAAGAGGTACTTATGACAAGGGTGAAACAATACCCAACTCCTGGCGGCGAGTTGCTTGACATTAAAAAAGACAAGAAGAAAAAATCCACCGACAAGAAAACCACCGAGAAATCTTCAAAAAAGAAGAAATCCAAGTTGACCAAACATAACAACTTAATTGCTCCAGAATCGAAAGAGAACAATGCAACGGAAGATTTACTTATAAGTAATAATTTAATTAATACAAATGATGAAACGTTAGCTGACGGAGCTGCAGAAGAGGAAACGAAGCAGGTGAAAAATAAGACTGAAAAACATAAGAAGTCTAAGAAAGACACGAAAGAAAAGGATTCGAAGAAAAAGAAATCAAAAAAAGGTAAAATTTACATGATATAGGTCAAAATCTCTTTATTACCACATACTAAAGGGTATAGATAGTTGTGTCCTCCTTCCTGCACAAGTAAAACTGTTATTTCCCATTCAATTAATCATGTACTTACACCCAAAAAATTTAGCGAATAATTTGGTACCGTGTACGAAAGCTTCATTTTGAATCGTGCTAAATGTATATAGATGTTATAATTTATATATTTTTTTTTAATTTCAGACAAGCACGAAACGAAACTGGGATATGAAGAAGCATTGGGCATCTCTACGCCTAGCAAAGAAGTTATATAGTGCTAAGCATAATACTTATGTACCTTTGATCCATGTCACTTGCTGTCTCAGTGCAATTGTTTATTTGAACAATTAGTTATTATTTCATATATTTTAAAAGAATCAATTCGATTCGAATCGGAGGAAATGATGTCCACTAAACGTATATTGCTATAAATGTTTAGAATAATGAATATGTATGTATAATCATGTACAGTTATAAAAGATTATTAAGATATATTAAAAGCGATTCGTTTACTTTTAAATAAAGCTAATTTCTTCATGTTCTTTTGTTTTTCATTTATGACTATACCCTTGATCGTAAATTTTTAAATTATTGCTACCTGATTTTTTTTCAATTAATCTTAAACTGCACGGAGTAACAAAAGATAAAATAGAAAAATGCTAATTCGGATATATAGACTATAAATTTTGAAAGATAAGACCTACCATGCAATTAACTAAAGAGAATTTTAATTTTTAAAGTATCAACACAAAATTAACAAATTTTAAACTACAAGAAATATAAATAAAAACCAATTTGTTGTAAAATTAGATTTATTAATATCACACCATTTATTTAAAAATATTTTATAAATAAGTAAATATGCTATAAAAGAATGACCAGATTCCTAGTAAATAAGTACACAAAAATGCCATTATAATATTTAGGTTTTCGTGAGTATATTAGCGTGTCTAGAAAAAACAGTCATCAAATAAATACGTGCCAATATTTTCAAGCACTACATATATTTCATAACTCTTGGTACTTTTTGTTTTATAAGATATGTTGCACACTACATTTACGTCTTCCGAGTTCTGACTCGTCTATGAAGGACACCGACCTCCCCCGCCGCTACCACCTCCTCCAGGCTTCCCTCCGCTCCCATGTTTAAATGACACCTTTATATATTTACTGTATTTAATATATTTATTTAATACATAACTATCACCTTTATATTACTTATAGGCGGAAAAAGAGGAGCATTTCCTAATACGATATCAGTTCAAAATATTGTTGATTTTTCACCATAATATTAAAATAATGTCATGTTTCAACCAATACGCTTAGTATAATATGTTTTTAATTTCGAGAGTAATATTTATTAAATATTATCATCTAAAAAATTGTTACATTTCAAAGCTTATATCATGTTTGTGTAGATAATTCGTTCTCTTTATTTATTAACCAGTAATTATCGTAAGGGAGGTTTCGCATACTTACACGTCCTGGTACACTGTACACAAGGCTATTTTCAAATATGTTTTTCGTTATAGCTACGTACTAATGTTTCAAATTTTCTTTCGAGACTCATGCTGTTGGTATCTAACTTTTTATTATGTAATAATATATTGATATTTTTTACTTTTTTACTTTCTATACTAGTTATTACCCATTATTCCTCACTTCAATTCTAGTACTCTTGCAAAATATTTCACAATTATATTGCAGAACTATTTTAGGTCCACTACAACTAAGTATATCATCACTAGGTATAATAAAGAACTGATAATAATGACTACACGATTTTAACATGTCCACTGTATACTCACCACTTAACTAAAACATGATTAACTACTTACCATACAACTATTAACACCTACGATGAAATCCAAGTATCTAGGTGAAAATAAAATTCTAATATGTCGTATAAGTTAATTTATTGTGGTATGATTGTATCATATTACATATCGAAGAAATAAATATCACTTAGGTAAAATAAATACCTTATTGTACTTCAAAAACATGTTAATCAAAATAATGATATCTATCTACAAAGGAACATACGCATCGTATAATCATAACAATGTACATAATACTTGATTATTGCGCACCGGACGCCACAAGATGGCGTCTCGTGAACATCGATCATTTAACAAATCTATACATTTAATTGGCAGAAGTCACATTTAACAAGAAGCCAAAGCCCGCAGAAGCGAGGCGGAATATAATAATACATTTATTGACATTTCGTCCGTAAACAGTAAAACGACAAGATAACAAGCAATTAATTATCAATATTAATACGAGTCTAATTATAATAGTGGACGACTGCAGACATATAAATTTTATATAGCAAAACTGTTTATGTTAATGAATGAGTCACTCGAGAAAATAAATTAGTAATGAATCACTGCCGTGAAACAAGTTAGTATAGGGATAGTTTCAACAAAAACGTCCTTACTAATGATACATGAGTTAACGAGAAATACAATTTAACGCGACGACGAAAACTTACTACAATATCTAATTGAGGTTCATAAAGTATTCAAATTACGTTAACAACAAATACGTTTCAACAAAATCGTCAATAACATGTGCTTACATCTACATCGATTCGAAATAAATAAGTGTGACAATCTAACGCGACGTGGGTGATGGGACTATTCGAATAATGAGATTAAATAGCGACGTTCATATGAAGTTACGTGTATATAGTAGAAGGTCAACTCAGACCACAACCCACTGTTTAGACATCAATTTTAAAAGGGAGGTTTTAGTATCATTTAGGTTAGTATCACTTAATAATTAAATTTAAGTAGTTTTTCAATCAAATAATACTGACCCCTAACTGTATCACTAACCAGTACTGAACAAACGAAATGTTCTTTAAACATTCTCGTGCATCCTTTCAATTTGCATAACTTTATAAGTCTTAGTATGATACTAAAGCCTCCTCCAGCAAGTTCGTGACGGTATGGTGGTATAGTTCCATCACCACCATTGTTGGTATTGGGATATCACTATATCACTATGGTGTATGTATGATGGTATAGTGATATTGATTAGTGATGTTGTTGCTATTATGGTATAGCGATGGTGCTGGTATGGTGGTGTGATATATGGTAGTTGTATGGTGGTGATATAGCGGTGTGGTGGTCTGATGGTGATGGGGGTGGTGGGGGTGGCGGTCGCGTCGTCTACTTGTCGATGATGTACTGCGGGATGTCGAAGCGCACCTCGACGCCGGCCTTCTTGGCGAGCGACACGATCTCGGAGAGCTGCACCACGAGCTGCGCCGCCTCGTCCAGGTCGTCGCGCGGCACGATGCGCAGCCCCGACTCCGACACCAGCTTGCGCGCCTCGTTCACCTTCGTGCCCTGCGAACCACGACACATACAATATTATTACTATTTATATCTTTTATATTATGTATCTGTTATATAAAATTACCTAAAAATAACGGTTTCTTATTGTATCATTGTAAGGAATAACATTATTTATTATACTATGTATCCTTTTCCATGCTACACTCTACTTTCTAAAAATAAACACCACACTTTTTCCAGACTTTACTTTGAATGAAATGATAGTTCAGACTACCTTATAATGTTGTTACGCCTGGCTATTGTAATTATAAGGATATACTTTTTAATACAATATAATTCATATAGAGAGTGCAGTTATATTATTAAAACGTAAGAACTTAAAAACGTAAAGTTAAAAATTTACAAACATAGTACAAATAGAGGAAGCATGCTTTTCCTAGTTGAAAGAACTGAATAACTAAATAATATTTTATTAGGTATGTCTTATAGGATCATTTCAACATTTTAAAAAATGTGATTATACTGATCTCTATTGAGCATAATTATAAAATATTACGAAAAAAATGATTTGAGGAAGAAGAGATAATATAACCAAAATAATAATAAAAAACCTGACAATGTTATCTCCGTTAGTTTGGATAATCCTTATCAGTTTCATAATGATATTACCTGAAGTCTCACAATCACTGGGATCTGAATGTTAAGGTTCTTTGCGGCGTTGATAATGCCCTCCGCGATGACGTCACACCGCATGATACCGCCAAAGATATTCACAAGAATGGCCGACACCTTCGGGTCTGATAAGATAATTTTAAACGCTTCCTGCAATCAGTGCAATGTCCATGTGTTATGATAATATTCGCAAACAAAACGTCAGAAAGATGAAATATTGTTTTGCATTGATAAACTAATGAACTTCATCCGGCAAGTCAAAGACCAATTGACTGTGTACAAAGGTTAGTTTAATAAACTTCGATCTCTGTACTTATGTACAATGTACATTTTTATACATTGAACACAAGTACAAAGAATGATGATATAAGATAAGAAATGTTACGACCAAAAAATGCAAAATTTAAAGTCAAATGAATCTATAGAAACTATTGTCTATTAAATTTTGTAAATTAATTGAAATTTGTGGTCATTCAAATGAAACTGAAGGGTGTGTCCCTCGGTTCTGAAATTACCTTTGTCTTATTCATTATTAATAACTAGTAGGTTTACTACCACATTTACCAGTAACAAAAAATTTGACGAATAGTATTACAAGGACAACAGTTTTTTTTTAAATTCTGATGAATAACTAATATTGTATTGATGTACTCACAGAAACAGCTTGAGCAGTGGCACCACCACCAACATCAAGGAAGTTAGCCGGGTCTCCTCCGTACAACTTGATAATGTCCATGGTAGCCATGGCCAGACCAGCACCGTTCACCATGCACCCAATGTTTCCTAGAGATTTTAACTGTTATAACTTAGGAATAGTTTTGATATATTCTTATACTTCTGCTGATAAAAAATTATATATTCTACCCAACACAAACCTATCATATTTCAACAATTAATCAGTCTTTTATCTTTTTAAAGCTCTTTCATATTTAAAATAAAATAGAAACTTTTTTACTATTCTCATTGTCATTAAAATATGTATTAAATTAAATTATCCTCTTACCATCAAGTGCAATGTAATTCAATTCAAATTTGGCAGCTTCAATTTCTTTTGGATCTTCTTGAGAAATGTCCCTGAGGGCAAATAGTTCTTTTTGCCTGTACTGAGCATTATCATCAAATCGGAATTTGGCATCCAGGCAGAAGACTAAAAATGTAACATTAATGAATAATTAATTTAATTAAGTACAATGAAATATATTTTTCACTTTGAAAAGTATTTGACAAAAAAATATATAACTTACAGTTTCCTGTCAAAGCATCTTCAGCATAAGGATTAACTTCAATCAACAAAGCATCCTTTTTCAAAAACAGATCATACATTTTCTTTATCATGTCACATGCTTGTTCTGAATGTGCCTTCAAACCAATCTGTAAGAGGAGAATTATAAGAAACACTATTGATTTTATTTGTCACATTAAGTCACATTTTAAAAACCAGTGTTACTTTCTCGACGACGCGGCGGACTTGTTCATCAGTGATGCCAGTGATAATGTCAATGGGCTCGTAGGTGATGGCATCTGGATTCTCAGCAGCAACATCTTCAATGTTTACACCTCCTTGAGATGAGGCAATGATGACTGGACCCTGGACATATTATGAATTTAATATAATTGATAAGTTTAAAACTATGACACAAAGACACTTTATAATTTAAAAATTATTCAAAAACAAAATTAAATTAAGAAGATAAGTTAACAGACCAGTAAAATTAACGTGGTCTTACATTAAAACTTCTTTCCATCATGATGGCTACATAAAACTCCCGACGAGGGAATTTCCTCTCTGTCACCATCACCATGTTGCAAATACGTCCCGCAGCACCTGTCTGCTTGGTCACCAAGTACTGTTTCAACATCTTGCCAACTATCTCACCGGCTGCTTCAGGCCTGTAAGCACCCACATATTTAACCTTACTTATTTAGTTTCAATACCATTGTGTCTATAAAAGTACATGAATTTTACATACGTATCAACCATCCTGACTCCGCCTTTGAGGCCATTTTTAAAAGAACCTCTGCCTCTACCTCCAGCTAGTACCTAAGAGAACATTATTTGGTATTAATTGCCATAATATATCATTAAATAGTTACATTAAATTATTTCATTACATTACCTGAGCTTTTAGTACAATATCTTTGGTATTAAGATCCTTGGCAAACTTAACTGCCTCGTCCTGTGTTTTTGCAACATTGAATTTTGGTACAGGAATCCCACTGTCCCGAAGCAAAGTGTAACTGACATACTCGTGGACATTTAGGTTACGAACTTGTTGTTTATTTGGAGACTTATTTGCTGCTGCGCCTGCTAAAAACTAAAAACATCTTAAGATTAGCAGTAAGTACAATGTATAAATTTGGGTATATTAGTGAAAAGTGACCTGAACTGTGTTAAAATTTTTACTTACAAAATATCAAGGGATCTTTGCAAATTTATTTATTATGTCCTCAATGCTGTACCTGACTTAGCAATGAAATTATCAATATGCTATCAGTAATCTTTAAACATACATATTATAATTTATGCAAAACATAATTATCCCCATTATGTGTTTTGCAGTAATACTACATATTTAAATTCACATTTAAGAAATAGCATATTGAAGATATAAGAATAGCGATTTAAAATTACCTATTTTGAAGTTTACTTTGTGTTTTGGTAACCAATACATAACAGAACATTCTTATTTTTTAACATTGAGACTACAAAGATTAGAGTGATAGATTCCGAATAATGTATTTTTCTAAATAACCTGATAGGTAATTAATATTAAATTCATAGGAATTTCTATTATATTGTAGACATTTGATGACGTAAGGAGTTCGAAAAATTATACAAGGTCAAATTTATAAACATTACATAAAAGTAAATTAAAATCAATCACATTTTACATTTGTTTCTATAAACGGCTGTGAGGATTAGGTGTTAAAATTAATGCAATGATCCAAAATTAATAATAATTTAGTAGCTATAATTTTCTCATTAGTTATTTTTTACGTCTTTGCAATATCTATAAATAATATGTGACATAGGGAAATTTTGCGAAAATATAATTATAAATATAAATCACGTATGGAACATTCATACATACCTTAGTGCCATTTTTAAGAAAAATTGTTTCAGCTAAATTTAAAGAACGAGGAAGTAAAGTCGCCATTTTCCTGACAATGACAAGGTTTGTCGAAGAACTTAACCTAGTTTGACAATTCTTAAATGACAAACAAATATTAAATGTTGCTATTATATATAAATTATCCAGTATCAAAAAATTTAAAATTATTCATGTCAGCACAAAATTTCTAGATGAAAATTATGGAAGGCGCTCCACATATTATTTATATAGTTCTAAAATATATTTTTAAGGGGATGATTTTGATTTTTTTTAAATATTCTCGCAACGCTTATAATAT
>JADANM010001663.1:6981871-6999306 GCA_026213755.1 Eurema hecabe | reverse complement strand
CAAACAAACAAACAAACAAACAAACAAACAAACAAACAAACTCTTCAGCTTTATATATTAGTATAGATTAGTTTAAAAAACAGAAGTCAGAACTAACTGACTTTTTTAACCGCATATAATATAGATTTTAAAGAGGGGCAAGAGGATGCCATAATTTAGCAAAATAAACTTACCTAACTTAATTATAATTATAACAGTCGGGCTTTGTCCACCCATTCATTTTTGTCTTTGTAGCACTTATGAAATATGATGAGATTTTTTCCTGGAAATAGCTTGTAGTGTACAAGAAGTGAATGACAACTGCGACAAGTTCATTAGAATCAAATTATCGAATTAGTCTAATAATTATTATCAATAACTACTATTTCAAAATTTGAACTCTGAAACATACTAATGTTTCATTCATTCAACAACATATGTAACATCCTAAGTATATATTATTTGTAAAAAAACATCAACTTTGAAATGAAAAGTTCTGTATTACCTATTTAATGGTTTAAAATATAAAACAAATACATTAGTAAAAAATTTATTATCCTTAATAGTCATAATATACTGTTCAGTTTAATAAAATAAGTATATATAAAAAATGTCAATAAGACACCAAAACAAAAATTTATTTTCAAATATGTAAAAATATTTCTTAACAAACATTAAAGTGTTAATTAACTTAAAAATAACAGTACAAATGCATTTCTAAAAGAGATTCCTAATTTACTGTTGGACGGTTTTTATAGTTAATCACAATTCTATCTGTAGCTTAATACAGTGGAATCTCGATAACTCGAATATCAAGGGAAATGCAAAAAAATTCGAGTTAATGAGTTTTCGACTTAAAAAGGATTTCGAGATACAAAGGATTTAACCGCTAAAATTTCGACTAAGAAAGGTGCGATTTTTGAAATTCGATTTATAGAGTCTCCTTTTTGAAATTCGAGTTATAGGGTACAAATATGTCTTATAAATACCTTGTAGGGAAATAACATTTTGTTCGAGTTACAAAGTCAAAATAATTCGAGATATCGCGTATTTAGGGCTTCAGCGGAAGGGAATGACACTTTTTTTCGACTTACTGAGGAATTCGATTTAACGAGGTTCGAGTTATAGAGATTCCACTGTATTAATTAAGGCTAAGTCTAGATATCAGTATGCCCAGGGAAAGCTACTTTCCGCTCCTGCATAGTATAAGAGGATGGTTCTCTGCTTTGCATTTCATGTAGCCTTTTGTATTTTCTTACTCTTGCTTCAACCAAGAACAATATGCCAGCTGGGAAGAGGAAAATGGCACCAACAACACCCAAAGCAAATGACCAACCCAAATCATTATGTTCCCAGTGAGGCATCCAATCCCTTCCATCGCCTCTTGCTCCAAACGTTATAACTGATATCAATCCTGAGAAACCTACAAAATTTAATGTTTGATTTCAATATTAAGTTAGCAAGAAGAAAGTATAAGTAGTTATTATTATTATTATTATTAAATTAGTTACTATCATACATACCACCAATAACAAGTGTAGTTCCAAATGTCAATAATAATGTCACATAATTATCATCATCTTGGTCCTTCTTTAGGTACAAATAGAACAGGAAAAACGAAATAATAATACAACATAAGGTTATTGTAAAGAAGAACTGAGTTGCTATGAAGAAGCCCGGCAAGAGTATATCATGAATTATATAATATTCCTCTTCGAATATCCACCAACAATCTTTGAATACCGTATCATACCAGTGATGAACTTCTTCAAAACCATTAAAACACACTTCCCAAAGTCCTATAAACAGAATTTTATTTCAGGAAACAGTAACATTTCAATTAAATAAATAATACTATATAGTATATACACTTACCAATTCTTAAAAACTTTGGATTCTTTAGCTTTCCATCTGTAACTAACCAGTATGGGCTCACAAAAGCGACAATAATAAATAATGAAGCGAATGCGAAAAATCCCAGTGCAAACAGTCCAGTTTTCGATTTGGAAACCATTTTAATACTCTTTTTTATATGTGAAATTTCCACAGTTAATGCTCTTGTTTAAGTTTCTTTAATTAATGAATTAATTTTAATTCATAACAAACATAACGATTAGAGTAGTAGGTATAAACCGTAAGCTAACCGATTATTGGGCGTAGGCTAGGCACTAGGCAGTAGGCGTAGGTTGAATTGTCAATTGTCATTCAAAGAGAATGTAATTACTAAATACATACTACGTTGTCATAATGACAGATGACAATGTCATTTGTCAATTCGAATGACTATCTTTGTTTTTCAATTACTGAGCATACCTAAAACCTATTACTGCGACATTTCCATCCATGTCAAATTAAAGAAAAACATTTGTTAATTTTCTGACAATACAGCCAAGAAAAGAATGGGTCGATGTTTGGCTGTGGTATTGAAAGCACGTGTTGCTCATTGCCATAACCAAATATCGACATTCAAACTTATTTTATCTTCAAACAACTACACATCAGCAAAATTGCGGTAACGCAGCACTGCCATTCGCAACCAAGAAGTAGAATAGAATAGTAATTATAGTACGCGTCATTTATGTTAAGCGATTGATGAGAATAGCTGCGCATCGGTAGAATCGCGCTCGTAATTGTCGTATTAGCACGACTGGGACAACCAATCAACGGTCGCGCACCCGACGCTCACGCGCCCCGCACGCCGCTACCTCGATACCTTGTTTTTGACTTCTGCGCAGGTTTCGTTCAGCGCTAAAGATTCATGACGCGTACTATACATGAGAAGTGATAGAAATTTTTTCGCTCGATGCCTGCAATTGCAGGCATTACTTCACTAAGCACTACTTCGCACTGTTAAGAATTCTCGATAGAGAACGAACTTATGAAGGAAGATGTAGTTAAAATATTCAATGCGAAGTATTATTCCGTATACTGCACTTTGTAAAGTCTTTATAAGTCAAGTCTAACTTTAAGTCTTATAGTATGTAATTTAAATAAATATTTCGAGAGTATTGTAAATTGCAGGGTCTTCTTTTTGTGGGGGTTTCAGTTTCTTATAAAATTAAACACAGTTATTAATGTAAAAATGTATTAATAACTCTCAACAGGTATCATATGAATAAGTTTGACATTCAATATTATTATATTTGTTGTACAGTGATATATTATTTGGAACCGTAGTTTTACAATGTAGCGAGGCTTTTGCACAATTAAATCCTAATGAAATACTTTCTGCTTCGTTCAATTTTAATAATGTCCCATGTATAAATCCTGTGGTAAAACAATCTCCGGATCCAGATACATTTACAATACTATGTACTCTTTCTGTAGGATATAGTCGAATGGATAATTTTGTGTTATCTCGCCTAGCAAAGGCCACTCCTTTTGAGCCAAGTGTTATAATAAGATGTTGTACGTAACGTGAGACGATTTTTGTTAAATTGACTATTTCTGAAAAATTATAATCTTTGTCGATTTCATTTTGTACGTCTGGGTTCAAAAATAATGCCATTTGCTTTAGTTCTGCTAAATTAGGAGATGCGAAATTTAATGCATTAAAATTGTTTAAAAACGGCTTAATTGACTTCCTGCGATCCGTCGGTTCAAAAAACACTGAAAAAAGAAAACAATTAGCGTCAAAATATTATATATGTAAATGAAACAATATACAAAACATCATATTTTTACAATAGGTACGTTTAGCATGATAATTGTCACTCATTTTCGATATTAATTCTACTCTTCATAATATTTATGTATTAAAATGAAAGAACGTAAAAAATGTGATCCAGTTCACTTGGATACCCTGTGGTACCTACAGAAAACTGGCTCCATATAATCTCGTTTAATAAGACATTATTGTGTTTCGCTCGTTGTGTAGAAGTCTTTCTTTTTATTTCAGCCTTTAATCCCTTACAAATCATAAACCCTTTCATTTTTCTCTTAAGTACATTTTACGTTCTATCATTTATCTGTATTATACCGTCTGTCATTTATGGCATCCGCTAACGGCTAAGTTAACGTTTCACAATTCACATTATTTTGTCTTTGGTTTTTATTCTTTTCTTTACTTGTTTGAAGTATTTTGTTTACAGTTTCACGCCAGGCTCCGCCCTTCGTTAGAATTTTGAGTTTTGACTTATAAGTTTCTTTTAGTGATTTTTCACTTAGTTTAGGTACTTGAAGTTACATGCAAAGAAATGTCGTATAATACATTTATTTGGTGTACAATATTAAACTGAGTTATGAGTATTTAGTTGTTAATTATCTAGAACATAACTAAGTTTCATGACTAAGAATTGGAATATTGATATTTATATATTTAAAGTTTATAATTAAAAGGTAAGTTAAAATTTCCGTAAATGTTCTATTGTAAAAAATATTTCCCTTGGTTGAAATCACAGCAGTTAATATAGTTGAAGTTTTGCTCTTTCATATATTGTTGTGATATGCAGACCGAACATAATTTTAGATTATTTATAATAATTACCTTTCTTGTTAATTATCTTATTCTGATTATGTTTTGAAAACTGTAGTGTGACTGATTACATTAAAAACCTAGGTATTTAGGTAAAATAATGGCCTTATTAATTTAAGAGCAGATGCTTCATAAAATAAAATATTTCCAAGCAATTGTAACCACTGTCTATATTGTGTACGGTGATAGTTGATATAATAACAGCTAACACATATTATGGAAATGTGTGGAGTATCTTGTATAGTATATACAAGACAAGTCTTTTTTTTTTATTTAAACTATGTAACAACCGAAACAATTCAAAATTACATATTAAACATCCATTAAGAGAAAGTTACACTAAAATTGACAAGGTTAATTGACATTGTTCATATACAAAAATTTTCTTATAATTTTCATTATATTACTGTGTGCTTATAGTTTTAAGCATCTATTAACTTTGCTCTATGTAATGCATAAATATATCATATTTGATAAAGTAAAATTTTCTGTATATACACTTCACTTCATCCCAAGACTAATTAATATTCTAATTGACAAAATATTCTACTATTATGGGATAGATTGATCATTAATCTAACATTAATCTATCAATACAGTAGTACATATATAAAACACTCATCATTATTTTATTGTCCTTATAATGTGCCATCATGTCTCATAGTCGATAAAACTTTAATTATTAAGAATTATATCAAGATGAATTATAGTCATACTCTTTTGAGCCAAAAAACACTTTAACTTGATGTTTTTGGCATCTGCCTTAATTTAATTTACAGTAGGGCCATTTTAGGAGTGAGTACTCACATAAATATAAATCTCGTACAAAACAAGCTTTAGTTACAATCCTATTTTATACAAAATTATTAATATTTTAGATGAAATAGGATTTACTAACCACACCCAACAGTTTTACCTTCAATTTTTGTATGTATTATATGATAAAAGATTTAAAATATTTAATCTTACATAGGGTTAGACAGCATCAAGTTTTACACTATGTGATGGTCATTTCAAGTGGTTAATAATGCAAGTGTATAATATGTTTCTCAGTATTTGCATATATTTTTTTTTGACATACATTTACATTAATTCAAAAATAAAATAGATAAAAAATATAGTTATTGGTTAATAATGCTTATGTATCAAGATACTTCTTAATTTACTTAATAAAATAATAAAATACACTTTATTCAGACTAATAATACATCATTAACTATGTCAGTGATATGATGTATGTTACTTGAAATAATTCCAATCAAAGTAATCGGATTCAATTCTTATGTATAATTACAATATATGTATAGCTATAGCATTAGGTGTATAATTTCGGCACCTCAACCCTGAGCAAAGAACAGTCGTTCTCACAGTGGCTGACGCGTGTGAACTTCGTAGCATTGTTTCTGGGCGAATGTTTCATGAATACAACAAAAAGTACACCATTCATTTCGAGAATATTGCGAAACGTTTTACGTTTGTTATTCATCTTGGAAGTATAGCCTTGCCTCGTGGAATTACTCTTGGTTTAGTTAATGTGTTAATGGTCTTTGTATGTACACCAAGGTTGGTCTAAATGACATTCGCCCATAAAAGCTCGGTGAGAATTATATCGTTTCGCGTATTCGTAACATACGTACGTAGCGACCTTAAATCTTTCGCTTTTAGGTTCTATTCACGCAGTTCTACTATATTCTTAACGGACTGATGTCATTAAACTGGTTATAATGTAATTTGAGTAATTTTGAGGCAGATCAGTAAAATAGCTATTCCTGTAGCGTTGAATTTATATGTTTTGTTCCAGAGACCATGAAAAACAGAAGTTTAGCCGGTAATTGTGGTATTGCCGTGTTCGTCATCGCCCTTGTGACGGTGGCATTGGCATTCGGTACGCCCAATTGGCTCGTCAGCGATGCTAGAATACGCGGGGCTAAAATGGAGAGGTAGACAAAACTAAAAATCTACTATAAAAAATCTTTATACACCACTGATAAAAATTTAGTCTTGTACGACAAATAAACTGGATGGAATTATGATATCCATGTCGCTCTTAACAAAAAATAGTTTATAATAAAAATATAAATCTATACCAGTCGTATTCGTGTACACTCATTTTTATGAAATTTCAGGCTAGGTTTGTGGAGTCATTGCTTCAGATCATTACCAGATCCATTGGATCAGTATCAAAGAAGGTTCTTTGTGGGCTGTAGATGGGTTTACGATCCTTTTACTACTGGATATGATAGAATACGTGGTTACTTGCTACCAGGTAAATACATAAATTTACTTTCTAATTTTTTTCACCTATTTTGTCACTCATATACGTGAAAGCAATCGCTTTCATATCGAATAAACGTATATTATACTATAATTTGATGATAATTTGTGATTTTGTATGAGTTTCTATTGCCAAGATAATCCCAGACGAGTTCACTAAAGGTCATTTGTTAAATCCGCCTAAAACGGAAATTATTTTCGTCGTACTACAAGACGTCGCGTTGTTTAAGTGTTCTCACGTTTTTATATAAGAATATAAAAACATATTACGATCAGGGTATTAGTCATGCTTATTGCAATCATGCAAATGTGCACTTTTGGAGGGCACAAAGTTAATGTAAACATTTTTGTTTTTTAGTTAAAATATGAAATGTTGAAATTTCTATAAAATATCTATAGGCTATCTTGAAAGTAAAGTCAATATTCACGAATCACGATGTGATTGTAAATTTTAAAACTTAATCTGAACTATAATCTAACCAATGTCTCATTTATGAATCATTCGTCGTAATACCTATAATGTATCTTATTAAATATAGGTCATTATTTTTTAAATCAATATTTTATAGGACGCCGCAGATATATTGTTCTAATATTAAAAGTTTTCTCACGCATTGCGACTAATGTATAATAACTATGTACAAATGTACGTGCCGGATGAAGGTTAATTGTTGTAATTAGGATCGGTTTCAATTGAAAACTGCTTGTCTTGTTTATGCGATTGTCGTTAGGCTTATTGACTACAATGGGTTTAATAATAGATATTATATCAAATAGATACTCACATACTTATAACATATATATGTATTCGGAATATGTACTATAAGCTGTGTAATGGTTTGTGGATGTGTGGATTACTTTTTTACGTATATACGTTATACATTATTTTATAACTACTTAATTGTTAAATTTTATTGTCATATAAGGTGATAAAAATTTAAATTACGAAAAGGTGGTATTACGTAGTTTGTATATTCTGTAGACTATCTATCCCAGTCAACTCGTATAATTGTTTTTACGATCTGCTGAATGAAGATATAATATATGTAATATGTATTGTCTATAGTCTATACCAACGCTTAACCTTACGCAAATCATTATTAAACTCAAGCCAACTCAACTCTACAAACTATACTGTAACTTATTAAAAAAAATGTCCCGCTTACGAATAAAAAAAATATAATGCATCACTTAAATTCTATTAACCGCGTTAATTGGTTAAATTTAACATAATTGCAAATACGTAACATACAAAGGCTTGTGTACTAATTGTAATATGATAGCAAATTATATAGACATCTTATATCTCGACCACAGTATGAATGACACACCACATTTTAATTTTAATTTTTCTTAATCCGTTAGTGGTAATAAACATATTCCAAACAACGGGACTTGTTATGTCTTTTGCGATAAGATAAAACGCTATTATGTAGTGCCTAGAAAATGTTTGAATTTTTAAACGACGCACTTTCTAATATTCTTTAATTTTTTTTTCAGGATTTATGATTGCAACCCAGTTCTTCTTCACAGTATGTCTAATGGGCGTCCTAATATCTTTGATATTAGTTATAATGTTCTTTACATGTTGTGGGCCAGACCAACGACGATTTGTTATTCTTATTAAAAGTATAGGATATATAATGTTAGTTGCAGGTAATTATACGAGTCAAATCTAAGTCGACACGTGTGTGGAACTCCGATAAATTTAATTAATTCTTAATAAAAAATTTCAGGTATAAGTGGAAGTATAGCTGTCATTGTATTTGCTTGCACTGGCAACACTGATGGGTGGATGCCAGATCACGCCAATAACTATTTAGGTAATATTTACCATTCAAGTGTAGCTTTTAAATTAAAGAAGTTAAATTTGACACAAAAGTTGCTTTACAAAATTAAACAAAAAATTGTGACGTTTTCATAATTTTATGTTGTTAAAGCTAAATTGTTTCTTTTACATTTTTCAGGTTGGTCATTTGGCCTAGGAGTGGTGGGATCGGTTGCATGTCTAGTAACAGCTGCCCTGTTTCTCACGGAATCGAATATACAAGCTAAAAAACGAAGAAGGCTTAAGGAGTCGCAAGCGCGATTCGAATTAGAGGAAGAAACGAAAGCGTAACAACTTATATACATAAAGCACATTATTCCGTCCTTATTGGTGCCTCATTATATTTTTACAGTGTATTTAAATTTTAATATGAAAGTATTTCTTATATTAACTCACATTGAAAAAAAGACATCACAACACAACTTTATTTTTTCATGTATCTGTTTGATTGTGACAAGCTAATGGGAATATAATACTTTATTTGTCTTGATATGTATAAAATAACGTCACTACAATGTTGTATTTTTTATACTTTTCATTAGATTTTATTTGTAAATCAATTATGTATAATATAATAATTTAGACAAAACCACCGAATGTACTGTAAAGTGCCTTTATGTTATCTACATTCTACATAGTGTTCATGTAATTATTATTTTGTTAGACATTCTGTAGTCAAAAATATTTTTTCGCAAAAGTAATCAATTATTACTTACATTCAGACTTGAGCCAATGTTAAATGCATTACCATATTTACGTTATTGTTTACTTATTAAGTATTAATAATAAAAAAAATGAATTGTTAAGAATTAAGAGGTTGCCTAGTGTGGAGTTGCGAATCATTTTTGTGTAGTTACACGTAATTTTAAGAATCTCTTCTTTATTGTGTTTAATATAACATGTTTAATATAATTTTTACAACTGAGTCTGACCTCAAAAATATGGTTTTAACACTTTAAAGGTGATACATGTGCCGTCCAATCTTAGAAGTATTTTATAGATAGTCCAATTATTTTTAAGATTCATTTATTAATGAAAATATGGATGTAAAAACATTAGTAAAACTGTATTTTATAAATTGCACTTTATATGTCTATAAGTTTTATGATAAGGGTAATGTAGTTTTTCAGAATCAATATCAAACTGTATTAACATTGTTCTAATTAACTTACAAAAGCAGAGAGAAATATGCATTATATGTACACGTTGAAGTGTTAAATTCAGCTTGTTTGCTTTAATTAATCTTGGATAATCTCTTTTATAGTATCACAACTGCACAATTTTTTACCTTGCTTACAATTAATTTCTAGGATAAAAAAATGTTTTTTGATCATCACAATGAATAATAACTAATACGAACCTTAATAATGTTGCAAGTAACAATATTTATAATATTCTTTCTTATAATTTTTAAAAATATACATTATTTTATGCAATATTCTTTATTCATTAATACCCTCTTCAAAATGAGTTAATAGTAAAACGTTTTTCTTAACCAGAGATTATTTAATAATTATAATTTCTTGATATAAATATAAAATACAGTGTCTTGATGTTGGCTACATATAAAAAATTTTGAACATTATCAAACATTAAACGCATACGCTAATTCCAAAATTAAAAAAAATGTCGAACGTTCATATTATGCTTTGGGACTACTGTCTTAAAAGTCAAGTTACCTTTTTCAGAAAGTTTACAAAAAATATTAACAAAAGTTCCTCGAAGTTAACATCGAAACAATACAATATATTTTACGTTTTATTGATTTATATTTTACCTACACTCGCAGTTAAACAGTAGCAGCTACCTATACTTTTTTAAAGATTTTCAATTTAAATTTGAATTTATTTATTTATTTTTTAAGCTCTAGGAGTGAGGGTTACAGAGACATACTTATCCAGAGTATAATTTGCAAAAAAATAAATAATATTTATTTATTTGTATTCTGTGTAGTTTGCTGACAGTGACAGGTGTTTTCAAACTCTCTGTGAAGTTTGTTCTAAAACGTATGTAGTGATTACATTCTCTTTGGTTTGTTCACGATGTTTTGACTTTTGACAGGTCATTAAATACAAACCGCATATTTTAATTATTCTTTGAAAACAATTTATAATAAACGTAATTAAAACGGATATAAATTAATATAAAATAGGTGTGTTATGAAATAAAGGGCAGTGATAGTCAAAAGCGTTAAAAATGACGGCTAATAATGAATATCCTAAAGCGTCTAGTAAGTAAACTGGGCACGCCCATGAATAGAATAATATTTTTTAAAATAAACATTTATAAAACAGTACTGTACCTAGAACATCTCAATATATTACTATTTAGTTTATACATCTTTGAAAAACAAATTATGTTTTGCGATAAACTTTAATTCAACTACCTATTGTAACTTGGGATAATTTTAAAATCTAACTGTTAACATTTCTTTTTAGACGCTACGTTAATAGGAGCATCGATCACATACATTTCTGGACTTTTTCTTTTGCTGTCGTTTGCTAGTCCATACTGGATTGAGTCATATCCAGAGATGTTTTCATCTTTCAAACATATGGGCTTGTGGGAATATTGTTTTGATCGCTTTCGTTTTCCTTCATATCAGTACGATCACTTATTCCATGGATGTCACTATATTTTTAGTGAAGTAAGTACCTAGAAACCATAACAAGTAATGCTTGTCAAGTTTTAAAAACTTTTGCCTTTCTTGCATTTTGAAATATAAATTATTTACAAAGAGGAAATTGCATTTATATGTGCATACAATTCAATTTGGATTTTAGGGAACATTTATTTAATAGGGTTTTAAACTTGTTTAATCCTTTCACCAGGAGTTCTATGTTATCCGTGAATGGTTACTTCCGGGGTGGCTGATGGCAGTACAAGCTTTTGCCACATTAGCTTTAATGTTGTCATTTACAGCACAAGTTCTGTTAGCTTGTGTTATTATAAGGATGCCATTGAAAAATGTTTTGCGATATGAGTGGATATATGTATCTTCTGCTTTTGTAATGATTGCTACATCAAGTAAGTTATGTTGTTGATAAGATATTATACAGAATTTATTTTTCCAAGAATAAATTAATGCATTATTATTATTAAATGTTTATTGTCCATGGTGTTATAACATGTATTTTAAATCTTTACAGGTGTTTTCTTATTCTTGGCTGTGGTGATATTTGGAGCCAACTGTTACAGACGTGATTGGCTCTTGTATCCCTCATTCAATGTTCTCTCATGGTCTTATGCATTTGCTGTGATTGCATTTTTCTTATTTGGTAAGTTTATATTTTCAAGTTAGGAAACTGCTTATATTTATGTTAATTTTTAACTGCTTTTGTGTTTCTAGGTCTTGCAGCATTATTGCTGTTCTTTGAAGTTCGTAAACTATATGAATTACGTTTAGAAGCAAAGAATTTGGTTGCCCAAATGCAACATAGCCAACCAGAACATGCTCTTCACCAACTTCGGGATCAATTGCAACAGCAACAACTTGGTTTATATAGAAGTTAGATTTAAAATGATTGAAGGGCTATCTAGAGCTCTCAGCATTATCATTTATGATGTGTCAAATTGCTTTGTTTTTTTCTGACACAAAGCTTTCAGATTGGCATATGTATTTAGTTACATTACAAATTTTAACATTTCTCTCTTGCAAAGACTTATGGCCCTTTTAGCATTCAAACACTTTTGATTCACTTGAATAAGAATATTTCCCATCTTCATAATTATATGAAAGAATTCTAAGAGAATATACCAATGAAATTTTAAAAGAACCTTATATGGTGAACAACATTATGATTTTACTTTTAACTGTCTTAGATTGAAGGAATATATGTACTTTAAAAGATAGAACTTGAATCTCATGAATTCCGTCCACTGGTACTGTATTTTGTAGAATAAGGATTTTCAATCATACCATCAAGGGTATACTTAATTTAGCATTTTATAGAAATACTTAGATCATGAAGTAATTATTATTTTTATTTGGTAATTGCTTATTATTATTATAACATATTTAAGAACACATTTGACTACGAGTGATGTTATCCGTCCACCCTTCGTACAAATATATGTATTTTATTTTTATATTAGATGAAATAATTTTATAATAAAGGATTATTTTAAAGCTTTGTTTTTTTATTAAAAATAAATAGCGTTATGTACATTGTATTGTTAATTAGAATAACACAAAAGAGAAAAGTATCTGTCCCTAGAAAATGATAAGCCAATTTGAATTGAAATTCATTGATATAATATGTTTGGAACTACACCTACCTGGTTTTTTATAAAGCTGGCAGAGTTGTAATATATGGTCCATAGTAGTCTGTGGTATGTTTCCGTCTATTACAATGAGGGGCGAATTTTTTAATAGCTCCAAATGTTGATTGACCTTAAAAAATTTCAAAATTTGCCAACACCAAGCAAAGAATTTTTGGATTTTATTTTTAGTTTGTGTGTCCACATTTACATAATAATTATTAATGATGATAAGATGATTTATTATTTATGTCTGTCTATGAAACAAAAAAGTAGTCTAGAATAATAGTATTTTAGATAATTCTATTAGACTGCAGACTGTATGATGTAGGTATTTGGTATACGCAATGTAATACGCATGTTTAAATTAAAAGCTGTGTTGTATTATGAAATAACAAAATATACTTACTAGATCGATTGATATATGCTCATGAATTTCCATATCTCCTAACCCCATCAAACATTCACCTTTGTTGTCAAATACAGCCGCATAAGTAGCGGTCCTTGCTTTTGAAGTAATACAGTCTGCAAACATTTAATTTCAATATTATTATTAACGCCCATATTTTGAATTACTTGATCAAGTCCACTTAGAACCAGCACGAGCTATATATAATTTAGTATGTTATTGAATACCTACTTAGGTAGTTATAATTTTATTCGAGCAAACAAAGGAACCTATGAGGTATATACAAAAGACAGTCAACACACCTTCAATTATCAGCCCAGGGGCGATATTTCGCAGGTATCTCCCATCGGCGTCATCGCCAATAGCAGTCAGCAATTTGGTGCGACCATTTCGCAAACGCCACAAACCTTCAGCGATGTTGCGGCCCACACCGCCTCCACTCTCACTTGTGTTGCACGCATGAGTACTTCCATCCAGCTTTGAAAAGGTAACAAAATACGTAATTACTAATTATTATTGGTATACACAAATTGATTGGTTATATCTATTTACATTTTCAAAATAATAAAGTTTCCTACGTTTGCATATTGTATATGTAGGTGTAGTACGCGTCATTTATGTTTAGCGCTGGACGAGAATAGCTGCGCATCGGTAGAATAGCGCTCGTATTTGACTGGGACAACCAATCAACGCTCGCGCACCCGACGATCACGCGCCCCGCGCGCCGCGCCCCTACCTCGATACCTTATTTTTGACTTCTGCGCAGGTTTCGTTCAGCGCTAAAGGTTCGTGACGCGTACTATACCTGCTTAGTAAAATTTACACATACCCACATTTTTATTTGACAGTTCATTTACACAACGTCAACGTCCCTGTATAAAAAAAGGCGTGTACCTTTCCTTTTAAAAGTGAAAATTTAACGAATTATTTTAATTTTATATGAATAAATTATCATACTACTTTTAAAACATGTTCGAGTTATGAGAAAAGGGACGGCTTCACACAGGAATTGACAACCACCTTCTTGTATCTCTTCCTATTGTAATTCCAATCTTATTTTGATACGTACTTGGGCTCAAATCTAAAAAATCAGTTTTGTATTTAGGTTATGCATGCAATCATGAATAATGGTTGAACGTAAAATAAAGTTCAGGCCAGAATATTGCAGTGGCATAGCTGGATTTACATAGAGCGTGTTAAGGAGTTTGTTGTATGGCATGCCGCATGCGATTTATTATGCACGTGCTATCGTCACGGGACTTCAGGTAGACTAGTAATTTAAACTTTCCTGCATAAATGCCGACAACGCTTACTTATATTGCGCTGTAAAGCTTTGTTTAAAGCAATATTTACCTCTATTTTCCAGTGAATTTTCAACCTACGAATAGTTTAGATATCAGGGTGTTAAATACTTGCAGGCAGCAGGGGTCTATGACCGTAAAATAACGCTTCAATTTATGTGGCATTTCGTAGACCTTAAAGCTTTAAAGATTGATAATTTCGTCTACCTTTTGTCCCCATATCTGGAGAATGTTTAATGAATTGGAATTGAATATAGAATTTTCATAAGTTTTTTTTTAATATAATACAGAGAAAAGAGTAGTAGGTTTACGCCCATCATAGTATCTTTTCCGTGAAATAGTTTTTTATCTATTTTTGCCGATATTGTAATTAATGTAGAAAATTTTAAAGTAAAGTTAAATTCAATTTAAAAGTAGGACTTTTCTTACTATAATTACTATAGTAAGGCTGTTTTACGTTGAAGTATCTACTACTTACTTCTACGTACTTCAACGTAAAACAGAATTTACTAAATATAATTTTAAAACGAGCTACTTATTTGTAACTATTGCTTTCTTCTAAACATAATAACTACTTAATTTCCGTTAACAAAAATGTTTAGTCATTTATCAAAACTTCGACTAAACAAAATGTAGGTAAACATTTTATAATGACATAAAATAGCATAATCACAGGCCGGTGCAACGGCGTTCCCTGAACCGTGCTTGATACAATCAAGCACGCGACTGTCCGACTTAGAACGAGGAAATTATGCGACCTACTGCATGTACTTTTTGCAATTATACTTAACGCGTACGTACTTATTTTTAAATAACCTTAAAATCTCGAAAACTAATATTTTTATTATAAATGTATTTACAATTTTATCCTTCATATAAATATTATAAATTTTAACCACGCCTCGCGGTTATACCCGCATTTATGAATGTATTAAAAATTCAACCTTCCTTTTGAATCGCTCTATCTGATAGAAAAACTGCACGAAAATCGGTTTAAAAGAAGATAGTTTTAAAGAATGATGCATATAATTATTTGGACAGATAGAAGAATGTGACTTTGTTTAATAATATATTACGAAGATACGATCTAATACGCTGAATAGATAGTCTTTATACAAATCCATTTAGGTTATACAACATCTATATAAAATAAGCAACGTGCTAACGTTGTATTTGTGTAGACCGTAGATTGTAGACGCTGATGCTATACTGGCATGAAATTATAATTAAGGAAAAGGAACTTGTTTAAGAAACTCAAAGCATGAATTTATTATTGTGTGTAAACTTGTTACGTCGTAACAGGGCCGATGGGACCCAGCTCTGTAATTGCGTAGAGAGACTGAGAACTTTTCTTACGAAGGATATCATAAAGTTGTAATATTCTTCTGATCCTAACATACGCACATTCATAGTGTCTACTAACCGATTGGCACATGTTGTTTTAACGCATCGTATTTTTTGAAGCACTTTGAACTAATGGGTTTTTAGATTACCTACTTTTGGTTCTGGGGCAGGTTATTTTCCTTTTCATTTATTATGAGAACAGAGCTTGAACATATACTCTCGTAGATGTTCTCGTAGACTATGCACTGTCTGTAATATCTAAGTATACAACATTTTATTAAAATCGGTTAAGTCAAAGCGTAACTCACAAAATTTCCACATTTTCACAATCCTTCTATTTTTATATCTACTAAATATTTTCAATTTAATCCCTGTAGTTTAACAAAACTAGGTAGGTATACTTTTTAATATTAAGTAGGTATACAAGTTTTTTACCGCCGCAATCACGTGTTAAATTATGAATTCCACAAATGCTTTAAAATTCAAACGTTTGTATTTGTTCAGTAAAAATATAAATGCTTAGAGGTGTCGTGTTTCGAATTGATTGCACACTAATGATTTTTAAATGACATGGTGAGGTTTCAATGGTTTGCGTAGTTACAACTCAAGTGCCCATTTATGTTTTTAATTGTCGCGACAATTGCTGTTCATGATTCTAACTGCGACGCCCGGCTTTAGTCACTTAAAAATATTAATTTCTTTATGTAATAGGGTAACAATAGTTCATACTAGATAAGAAGTGGGTTAAAAATGTTAATTTAGTTTTTAAGGTTCTCAAGTTCATGTGAACGTTTCGAAAACTGAATATTCTTTTCCGTCCGTTTGTTCGTCTATGTTCTATATTAAAGTGCTAAAGGAATATCAAGATATACTTAGTTATGATTAATGTAAACGAATAGTGAAAGTCTTTTTTAAATTGATAGACGAGAACTTGTGATAAAAAAAAACTAAACTTGTTTAAAATTTTAGAGAAACCGTAAGTACTAGAAAATAGCTTAAATAAAAGTTGTAGAACATAAAATTATTATTTGGTTGAAATCGAAAATAACCGAGATAGGGTGGCTAGAAGCTAACGCATATATCACAACTTATTATTTGTCAGAGTTATCATTAACGGAGGATCAATACAAATCAAATTGAAGAAAACTTATGGATTTTCTTTCTTAATAACAGGTAAAAGCTGATTAATTGATTATTATAATTAGTATTGGATTCAGATTGAGATTAAAAAGTATTTTATATATTTTACATAATTTAATTTCATGGCATTGAAATAGCTTCATCTTCTGTAATGAAAAATATATATATCAAGAACTACATATACCAAAGAGTATTATATTTTTAACAATTCGAAATTGAATAAGCCCACCGAGGTCTTCAATATTAATGTCATAAAAATCTTTGATTAGATAGATACCACCGCGCCGTGTTATGTTGAGGAAAAAGTCGGTGACTTGCTGAAACATCAATTTGAGTTACGAGCGTTTAAGGAAGAAAAAATCTAAGATAAGTTGAACATTTATCATTTAGAATCTGTGCTTAGAAAAAGAAAACGAGAAGAAAAAA
>JADANM010001663.1:6959922-6981771 GCA_026213755.1 Eurema hecabe | reverse complement strand
GCCTTAGTTTAAAAAATGCGCTTTAAAGTTGAATGTTTCGCAAACAAATAAGAAAAAGCGAAAAAAAGGTGTCACATCATCTATAAAACGTACGTGTATAATTTCTGCATAAGTAACTAATAACTTCAGCATATCAGTGGCCAAACCTAAAATTAATAAATAGTAAATACTAATTCTCATTTTTTTAAGTAAAGGTATTTCAATCCAAATGTACTATTTATTATGTACCTTACTTTTCAGCGTTACTTTTAATAAATAATGCCCAAATCAGTGAGGTAAACAGGACCGGATCGGACAAAGAGTAGTTCTAACACTTCAGCTGACAATAGGAAATTAAACTTCTATACTACCATCTATCTCCCTCCCAAAAAATAAAAATCAATTACGAAGCAGGAACTATTGATGATAAGAACTACTAATATAATATCATTATGTTAGAACAAAACAGCTGGTTTTTCAATAAATTTGCAATATGGGAGGGCGCTAGGGGGCGGCGGTATCGAACGTGGGCGCGCCGCCCCGCGCTTCTGAAGCCCTACGCGAAGCCAGTCTGCCGACAGACAGCAGCAGTGAGCGTCGCGTGCCTCCACGCCGCACGCGCTCGGGACTCCCTCACACTGACCACACATCACAGCAACCGATCATGGACAATCGTGTGACGAACTCATAAGAGCTTTCGCTGACATGTAAAGTTCAAGTGCATTCATATCTCTATAAATTGGCAAAACTATATTAATGGTGTGATTACAATTATAATGATTTGTGAGAAAGTGTTTTTCGCGTAAACAGGCAGCTGTAGCGGCGGTTGGTCTACGTCATGACACACGGTATGTTACACGTTTTGCTGTTTAATATAAATTATATTTATTAGGCTACTATTTACTTATTACAAGTTAATTCTTTAACTGCTCGCTACCGCTGTATAAATAATTCGCAATTAAAATCGACCGTTTCACTTAATTGTGTCACGACAACAATTATTTTTAGTAATTTAAAAATAGAATGCCGGATATTTATATGCCTACGCAAATATATTTGAGTCACGTCAGCCGAACGACGATCTAAACTTAATTAGAACTGCAATGGGATAGTTAAATAAATGAGATTAAATATAAATAGACGGATCTAATAAGTATTAAGGACGTATTAGGTACAGCGATGGGTGAGGTGTAAAAAATTGTTCGTGATATCGCATTAAGTTAAGATGTGACATCTGTTTAGATGGAATGATTCAATGTTATTCTAATTTTGAACATGGTTCATAGAACATAGACACAGATTACTGTTAGTTTGTACTCTATATTCAAAATAAAATTCAGCATTTACAGAAGCCGCTTGCATACTGAGTACCGTCACGTTACACGAATTTATAAAAAATTTAAATGTTTGCATTTTGTCGTTTCTTCCTTCAAATCTTAGTCTTGCGGAGAAATTGCAGACAGACGTTATAGCCAAATGAAAAACGCATTGCGTACATTCGACAGGTCCGAGGTTCCATACCCAATCTATAATTTGATAAAATTATTTTCACAAAATTTTTAAAGTCTCACTTCGTAATATGATATAAAAAGATTAGATTAGATGCTTTATTTATTAATATCATTTATAATATAAAATCAAACCCAAAAAGAAATTACTTGTTTATAAATACATTATTAAGTTATAAAGTTTTTTACTTTCCATTCAGACGGATAAGATTTTGAAGATTCGATGACAACTATATTGATGGGAAGTCCCCATGTAGCTATGAAGTCGTACGCTACATTGTATGATTGATAATGGGTTGTCTCTAATTAAAAAACAAAATTAGGTCCATATGTAATCGACTAAATTAATTGTTATTTTTAGCGCTATGAGAAATGACAGTTGAGCACTAACGTGAAGATAAGTATATCGTATTATAAATATTTGATTTTTTATCAGCTACCTCTAAGCCTTTTATCCAAATAACTACACATTCAATGAATTTTCATACATGTCTAACGTCTAAATAATATAAAATCATTACCTATTTATGTAGAGGGTTTCAAAGGAAAACAAACTACCCAACAATAAACCTTTTACTTGTGAGCCCTCAGGGATTTTAGCCGGAACTATGATCATATTATTATCTGAAGACCCTGAATGTATACATACACGTAATTTAATATTAATTAGATTTTATTACCTATGTTTGGAGCTCAGGAACTCTGTAAACGGTATCCAAGTCTATATATAAAACAGGTGTAATCACTAAGAACATTTTCTAGTATTCAATGGTTAGATCAGACATGTTTAGATTAGTTAAGTACATTTGGTTAACTAGTTTCGAAACTAAAACACCTGTGAGATTAGTATTTGATACAAACATTCTTTAGAAATTAATCTTTCATTGTTTAGAAATCTATTATATTAAGGATCTCAAAGTACCTGAACTTTTATCAATTCTTTAAACTTTATTTACTTTAGCAGTTACTAAATACAAAGACGTTTAATAAATAACGTTTTTCTTCAATCCAACTATAAAGTTATCGCCGCTTTAGAATCTTGTGTCTATCGAGCAGGGCAAACATGAAAGACATTCCTGGAGTACAAAGTGTCATAACTTTTGTAATTGTGATAGAGTGTTTAAGTTTCACGGGCTTAAAGCATTTAAATCGATTTTATACAGAGATGAGAGAATATATAGAAAAGAACGAAAACAAAAGAGACGTTTTAATATTTACAGTAACAGGAGCTTTTTTCACATAAAATCGCGTTGATTTCATTTAAATGATTAAATACATATAACGGTAGTATCTAATTGGTACTATCCAGCTTTGGGTCAGTCAGTCTTCGGTTCCAATGTTGGTAGCCTTTATCATAGACTTAAAATAACAAAATAATCAAAAGAAACGACACGCCGCCAACCTTCACAATATAAAATATCCTGTTCTAAACGACCATTAATTATTTATTGCTTCGAAAACAAACAACGAACCTCGTAACATAGACATTAAAAGTGTATTTCATATAAATTGTTGGTTTTAAGGTATATTCAAGCTATTGCCATTTTAATGTAGCGTAAGGCGTAATACTTGTAGAGAATCGATTTTTTTATAAATAGAATAGCATGGTTTTCAAGCCGTGAAGTTGAAAATTATTTATGAATGATTTCGAAATTCTTGGCTGGTAAGTAAAGCTACATTGGATATCGCGAATGAGATAGATGTACCTACATTGTCGTACCTTTTTTTACTGTTCTCTTTGGAAGGAATAGACAATATAAAATATGAAATTTTAAACAATGTTCCGTGCTGTTAACGTATCTATAAATAGGTTTACTATGACAACTGGACTTAGTTAACCAGAAATTACCCCCAAATTCACTCTCACAAAGCTAATAAATCTTTCCTTACTTATAATCTTATCCGATATATATGGTGAATAGATGTGTGTGAGTGTTTGTTTCTCTATCGTGTGAAGTTTTACTTGCTGGATTAAGACACCTTTTATCTTCGAAAAACCGTGGACACAGTTATATCGTAGACTCTATATTGTAGTTACGTGTACGTGTCGTTAGTATATGACGCATTAAACTATTGCACAAGGGGCAATATTTTTTTTAATTTACTGTGTGGACAACAAAGATGGTTATTAAAAGCTATATGGGTCTTATTTCTTTTATAAGATTTTCTATTTTCCTTAGTATAGCATTAGTATGTACATATTTAATATGACTAGAAAATAACAAATCTTGACATATTAGGTACGATCCGAACTTATCTTAGAGCTCTGCCTCTACGATTGCTACACAATGGGCAAAAACGTCATGACTCATGCATTAAACCAAAGAAATATCAAATAAACGATAAGTCTAGAAATCGGGTTTCCTGAGATTATTAATTTCGTTACTCATTCAACAATACTTTTTTTGCCAATAAGATATAACCGTAGGTAGATTCAACCACAAAATTCAAAACTATTTATAGTAGGTACATTTTGACAATAGGTACGATATTTTATTGTTTTAATTACTGTAATTACTATTTTGCCTTTTATTACGATACCTATCAAATGATTTACTGTTACGATGATTTTAATTTTGCAAGTTTTAATAATATACTTGTTGACTATAGCTACGGTAAATTGGCTTAAACAATTCGCATCATCATCTATGTGCTCATAATTTCATGCGAATGTTATATCTCGTAATAAAAATAATAAAAGCTTAATGAAATGTTATTTATAGTTAATGTGTATAAACTTTCGTTCTACTATAACATAGTATTTGTATGGCGATAGTAAAGCGTAATTTACGTAAGTATATTCTCATGAATCCTTAATAACGATTAGATTCAGACTCGCACTGAAACACAAATAGTGTAAATAATATAAAAGCAATACCGTAAGTATGGTGAGTGTACCGTCCAGAGAGGTCAATAATCGGTAAATTATTGTTATTACAGCAAAGTGAGCTTTTGATATTTAATTAGGGAATACGATAACGGTATTAAACAATTATGTTCGGTTATTTAGAACTTATAGCCTATGTTTATGGTATAAGGTATATAGATTTTTTAAGGATGTGTGTAAAAATGGCAAGGAAAGCACTATGGTTTTTTAAACGCGTACTAAAACGTAAGAAGGTAAGATATTTCGTGCGCAAATTCGTAAAATATGAACAGATGTATTGCGCGGTAAAACCCGAGTCGATTTATTTATTTATGCATCTATGATTCCTTCGAGGTGGAGTATCGCTCAAGCCCCGGGGGCCGTCATCAACGCAACACGTTGGGAGCGTTTTATTAAATTTTTTATAGCTCCTGGATGTAGCGCGGATTTAAATTCCATTTATAAAATGTTGCAGAATATCCGTAAATGGTTTTGCATTTCCCTAACCTTATAGCCGTTTCATTTTGAATGTGATGAGTTTTCCCGAATCGCGCGTTTATTGACGCTGATGCTGGAGTGAATTTTCAGAATGCTTGTAATTGGATTGTTATTTACGAATAAATCATATATATTCGATGTAGAGACTTGTGGATGACTGATTTTGGGGTGCTTATAGAGAAAGAAAAATACTTAGAATTGCAAAATAAAAAAGATGATATGATATTAAGACCTACTTTCGTTATAACGTCTTGTTACATTGGGTTCAAAGTTTAGTATCTTTTATGGATTCAATACAAACTTTGGACTCGAAGTTTGGTACTGAATCCATGAAAGTCAGTTTTTCTAAGGTTCATTTGGCACGGTGAAAATTTACACCACATTAATTCGTGATGTGGCTCTTGGCCCGTAGCCATTGCGCTACGTTCAATCGGAATTTCAAATGAAAATTCATTTTTCTGCTATAATTTTATCGTGTATCGTTTGAGTCGCGCAAAGGGTTCTAGAAATAACTGCTAAGATCTAGTCATCTGTGCAAATATAAGATTTATCATAAAATTTCTAAGAAACTTTAAATTTGAAATGCAGAAATATTTATATTTATGATCTCACATGAAAGGGTGGATGGCTACAAAGAAAACCTCGGGCTACGAGTTACAACGTAAGAAAGATACGTAGACAGCACGGAACAAAGAATGTGCATATTTTAGATTCAATTTGCACTCACGACTGAGTGAACTTCAGGCAATTGTATACTCTTAACAATCTTACGACTATGTAGTCGGAAAGTAAACCTTTATTTCATTATAGCTTTTTCAAATATTCTTTCCTGTTATCAGGTTGTACGGAATAATAAACGAAATAATTGGTTTAATCAACGAAGCGAAAGGCTTTTTCCTTTTTATGTTGTATCATGTTGAATCGTTTTTTTAACATATATACCCTGTAAAAAGCCTATAAGTCATGTATGTATTTGCCAATGATTTTGCTATAAATGAAGGTAGCTCCCAATTAGTATCGTCTATTCGTGTTAGTGAAGGTTTGTCGACATTGTAGTAGCAGCACGCGTATTCTAAGCACCGTTGGGTGAGAGCGACATGGCTGCGGCTTGGCGCGCCGCCAGATCTCGCAGATGACTCGTGAGCACAGCCTTAACCGCTTCTTCTTACTACATTCGTCATTTTCATTTTCCTCTAATTACGGTTTGAGTGCCGCTTCATGAATATGTATTGACGAGTACCGAGAATGTTAGCTTTATCTTCAGCGACAGTTATGCTTATGTATGAAGTGAACAGCTAGCTTTGAATAAGCTCTTTAACTCGGATTAAAAGTGTTCCGTAAATTAACATCAAATAAGTTTGGGCCAAATTGTTATGATAGTTGAAGGTATTGACATAAATAAAAAATTATAAAGTGTCAGGTAGTGTAATTAGACCCGCCGTGTACTATTTTCAAAGGCAAAGAATAATAATTTCCCAATTATTGTTCCCCACACATTTATTGTCATACGGGTGGGTATCCGTGAAATAATTCACCTGAATGGCTGGAGGTGGAGACTTCTTGGCGCTAAAACATTGGCATATAATCGACATTGACCCAATGTCACACTAAAAGTAGGTTAGGGGAGTGTAGATGACGCCCCACTACAGTCAAACTCGTATAAAACATCCACCTTCTAACTTCTGTCAATTGAACAAGCGTAGCCGGTATAAGTCAGGATTGAAATTACCCGCAAACTTTTGTTATATTCACACAATTCAACAATAATATTATTGTTATCGTAAATAATATTTCATGAGAAAGAAAAAGGCTAACACATACGTTCATTTCTATATTGTATTTACTTATAAATAACTCTTATAAGTATGAATTAAATTGATTCAATGTTCACTTTTTGCATTTAGTAGCTATTTGTACGTTATCTATATCATCACATGACAGAGCCACTTTCATTATAAATTGTTACACCAATACTGGGCGCGCCCCGCGGTTTTACCCGTGTAATTTCCGTTTCCGTGGTAATACATTTTAAGTATTGTACATATGAACCTTCCTTTTGAACTCCTCTATGTATTGAAAAAGCCGCACAGAAATCCATAGATTTAAAGAAGCGCTTATACATAGGATAGACAGATAGATAGATAGACAGCAGAAGGCGACTATGTTTTATACTATGTAGGGTATACTATGTTTCTTTGTTTTGTAGCCAGCTTCAATTTCACATTATAAGTAGCAGATGTTTTCCTCGTTAGCATTTCTCGAAGCTCGAACAAGAAATAATTATATGTATTATGCTTATATTACATATTTAAATTTTTGTGCTGAAGACGCTATAAAACTACTAAACCGATTTCAGCCATTATTTGCTTCTATTTATAGGTATTTTTATTAACCCCGAGTGATATTGAATAAATAAAAATAAATAAATAATAACATTAAAGACTACTCTTCCTCTGATTTTCTTCTCTTTTCTTTGTTCTTATGTTTGGTGTGACCAAAACACATTTCAACTAAAATATTGCATTCTAGCTGACCCATGCCCACTTCGTTGCGCATAGTGTTAATTATCCTTTTCAGTTTTTTATATAGCCTATGAAACTCAGCAATATTGTGGCTTTCTATTGGTGAAAAAATTTATAAAAACGGTTAAGTAGATCCCGAGATTACCCCTTCCAATTTAACAAACACACAAACTTTACTTCTTTATTTATTGCCTTTAATCGAACCCTCAGTAATCCAAATATTTGTCTGTGAATAATCACAAAGTGTAAATATTTGCTGTTTTATTTTTAATGTGATTAAGCTTGAGTATATTTGATATTGTAATAAACGAAATTTTATTACATTTTATTCACAACAATCGAAACAATAATAACAATGTTTGTGTTGCAAATTTGTGTTTTATATAAATAACGGTCGCTCGAGGTTCGAATATTGAATCTTAAGATAAAATTCTGCAGTTAACGCTGCGTGATTGGTTGTGTATGTCACGTGACTTGCACGTGGAGTAACTTGATCCTACATTTAGAATTGACGTCATAACAAGCTTTGTTATGTTCTCGATATCAAACAAGGGTAGTGAGGTCTTGAAACATTCATTTGATAGCAATTTATGTTACCCGAGTCTCTGTTTACCTTAAAGTTTCTTATTGGACTAAGGACTATAAATAGAATAATATATCTTGTTCATATTTAAGGGGTATCTAAGTAAGTTTGAAGTTATTTTTTCTTAGCATCAAATTATTTTTTTCTTGGTTGAATGCCGTCATAAAGATATCTTGTAGGGAGAATAGTACTAGCTCTGTATTTAATGAGATAGTTATTTAATACATCAGGTACCTGTATAATTTGGAAATCCAAATCTACTTAGGTCCAGATTTTGTGGAACAGGTAAATGTGATCAGCGAAGCAATCAAAATGTATTCATGCAATTTGATACAAGAATTACAATATGTAAATAGTTTGTGATAACCACAAAGGTGTGAGCTCGAAATAGAGTTGAATGTAAAATGAATTTCGAAGCGTAGTTGTGAAAACAGTTCATTCGCAGTGTTTGTATAGATTCCACATGTGCCGACACACGCCACTGGCTATATATTACATTCGTACTTTATATAACAGAGCATTTATTTTACTGTGGCGTTAATAGCACTATTGGTAATCGAATAAAATGCCAGACATAGTTTATCTGTTTATGATGATGGAAAATTACAAATAACAACGATGACCTTTTATTTTTGATTATATAAATTAAGTAGTTTTTTTTGTAGGCCTTAGAAGGAAGAAGGAAAATGACATGCTATAAACTTGTTATATAGTATATAGTATATACATGAGAAATTGGATTAACAAAAGAATATGATTTCTGGCAATCGGATAATACGTTAATGTAATTAAAAGCTTTGATTGCGTCAGTTTTTCCAAACTGAAGTCTTCGGTTCTTATTGTTGTTCTGGCTAAATTCAAATTATATATAAATATTGAAAAAAACCAAAGGTCACGCAAAATGAAACTGTTGAAAACTCTCAGTTAAACTGCACTGAACAAAGACCTTTATGAAAAACTTCATCAAAGGCTGCTCGACAACGTTTGACGGAAGTGACATTATTCTCAGCTACACTTTATTTCATTCTTTCTAATTACAAAGAATAATTTTATATACCTAACTGTAGTTCTGCCGTTTATAGTCGTTGGTAACAAAGAGGCAATTTGATTTTATTTTGTTGACTAATTCTTTGATAATATGAATTTATTTCGTCTTTATTAAAGCGTATTATTTATCATCTAAATACTTGAATATACTATAATTGTGCTTAGGAGGTAATCTAGGGTTACAAAATAGATAACCAGAAAAGTTTACAACGGCCAAAAGATATAAAAATATCACTATCGTTGTAATAATATTGGTATTAATATTGGCAGTAGGTAGTAGGTACAAGTAATTCGTATGGTGTAATACTCCAAACTGTTTCGTTTTGATTACAATTTCAGTGTAAATTTTATCACCAGTTGCGAAAACAGATTATAAGTGCAAATAGAATAACAGATCGTACCGTTTGGTCGTGGTGACTAATTTTTCGGATGCTCTCAATTTGTCAACGCGGCTTGCCAGCCAGCTATAAGCCCGCTTCGTGTTTTGTTCCAATGAGCGACCGACATTCTTGAAATTTTCACCCTCTCTATATTAAAGTATGACGTACACGAAGTATTTAAGATTGTAGTTACATTTTTTAAATTCCTAATTTATTAAATCTTTATTAAGGGAAGAGATTTACAAAATGATAATATCAAGAGTTATTAAAAAAAATAGCACGCTTTCCTGAAATAAGTTTTTAAAGAGCTTTTTAAAAGTAGACGTAGTTCAGGTTTATATAAGTTACTATAAAACACAAAACGTTAATCTTTTTAAGTAGATATTTTTAAGTTAATATCTTTAATTAACCGAGGGCTTGTCGAAAAGAGAACTAAAATTGCTATATACTCGTATACTTAAATGTCGTCATTGGCGACACAAAGTCAAGTCTCCTCGACATCTGAGAGATATGTTATGGTAAATCCTGGTGTGTGCTCAGTTAGCGTTATCCGGGCCATGACAGCATTGCAAATGGCTGCTCGCCGGCGTCCGCAGAGAATATTAATTTGCGTTTTTCCCAGTTTAATTACAGCGAAGTGAATTTTACTGACGACTGATATCAGTTTTGCTCGTAACTTGTCTGAATTGAGTATGATAAAATCTTAGTTGCGTTATTAAGACGCGTACGATAGTATACCTTCATAAAGATACATCGAAGCGAATTATATGTTAGATTAATACTAAATATCAATAGTTCTCATATATATTTAATAGAAAGATAAATTTTATAAATTTAAAATATGAACATCGCTATTTTCGATGTGTTACGTAAGTAATCTTTAAACCCCAAAACCGACATTTAGACCAAGAAACTGGTACTGGATTTTCTTTGTTTAATTATTGTAGGTATGTCAAAAATTGCATTAAATTTATTACGTTATGGACAAGGATTCGATTTCCCAACTTTATTGAGATGCTATCGAAAACAATTAACATTTAATAGCACTTAAGGATAAGAAACAAAACAAGCGTGATTCCATAAAAGCCATCGCTGAAAGTAAACACGTTAAATAACCGTAAAAACGCAATCAAAGTTTAACTAGTAAGTCTAATCTCTAATAAGCGTACTCTAAGTAGCTCTTGTACTGTTTTAAATACTCTTTTTCGTGAATAATTATTATGATTAGTTACATCAAATACTTGATAAGTATGACATTTAAATGTATATTCTAAGCGCGTGGTGTTCAAAATCATACGACGAAATGACAAGGACAGACGATGAACAAACGATGACAACTATCCAAGGTGATTGGTGAGTAGGTAAAGCGAGTAGAGCAAAATCGTTAGGCAGAATTGGGCCAGTTTTGCTCCTTGCTCCCACAGAAAATCGACCTTAAGTAATGACACCCCATGATCCCATACGTAATCATAGATCATCCGGATACCTACTCGATTCGACACCATCAGCCGAAAATGTTGCCATAGTAAAAAAATATAACGTCAAATTCGATGTCATAAAGCAATGAGCACATTTACGTGACAAATGGATATAGGTCTTGGTAGCTTTTAGTTTTTTCGATTTGACGCCAGACTTATACTGTCACTTTGAAAATGAGTTTTACGATGTGAAAAATGATTGTCATTTTGTCGACGGGAATGTGACAACTCCGGGGCTACTACTTTGGTAAAACTTCTAACGAATTATTTAGCTTTTAGTTATAAAAGGTGGATATATATTTTGAGAATTTATTTGTGACCGATTAAAAAGATTTTTATATTTCCATTTATTATTTATTAACATACAGATAAAATATAGGAGATAGTAAATCATCTTTAAAGTTGCCGTTTTATAATTAACATAGGAATTTAAACATCGTTACTGGAACGTATAACTTCGTTCTTGTTTCAAAACAAATTAATTATAAACTTTGAAATGGAGATTCAAAGATTTCAAATAGAACAACTAATATGAGCTGTTTATAAGCAAGAACACTTTCTGTTATAAAACTTATACAAATTGTACCGTAAAATAGAAAACGATTCATTAATAGTTTTCCTACCGTAACAATTTATTGAACAATTTACTTTTTGTAAGTTTTACTTGGCTATTGTTTCTTGAAAGTTGAACAAACCACAATAAGTTAAAAGAAGAATCCATTAATTTATCTCATATAGTTTACCCTCAATTTCAATCCAACAAAACTTGTTCAATACTTTGACCGAGTTAGTATAAGGATAGTTTATTTTAAATCCTTTCACATATCATAGCTATCTTCATATGATAGAATTTTAAAACGAAGAAAGTAATTGTGTTTTTCAATGTAACTGTATATTAATCATACAATTATTTTGTAAATCTAAGAAAGTACACCAGTAATAAGGCCATAAAGCGACAGAAATAATAGATTCGTGAACGAATGAACGACGTAGCAGACGCAATGGGTCTGCACCGGGCACCGGATATCTGGTAGGACGGTCGGAACGTGCGCCGGGATTAACCCCACTTCATTGCCGAGTTATATTTAGACTATTGACCGTTCGTGCCTGTCTCGACTTATATTACGAAACCTTTCGCGTCAATAGAGCTTGGCTAAATTTAGCACTAAATCGCGTTTTAGCCTAGCCTTTTCGGCGACATTTCCAATGACATATAAAAGAATTGGAAATACCACTGATTCATTTTTTAAGGCAAAGGCTTTTACGACTCGATCACATTCGTGTGTACAAAGCTATCAAATAAAATGAAAACGTTTGGTCACAATTTAAAACTGTATTTCCAGTGACAGGCCGTCGGCGCTTGCAAGGTATGACAGGCTGGATTAAAAATGTACGATCAATTGGCTTTGAATCCAAGTTAACCTGCTCATCGTTTCATTTTTTCAGTGACATTTTACCTTTTCATTCGTTAAAAGTTTTAATTCAACTTTAAATCCGATCAACGTGCGTATTTACCATTTAAATAATTTAAATACAGAATTACTTACTTATAAACATTATGATAAAAATATTATAAGTATTGAAAACGGATGTTCAAAGCATACTAAACATATTTTTACTATTTCTTATTAGAACATTAATCCTATTTATAATATTATAATTTTTTCCTAAATTGAATTTTTTAAGGTAAAACGACTATATACATTTTCATAAATGATTTATTGAAATGTTAAATCAAAGATTGTACAAATCTACAAATGTATAGGTTGTTTGTGAAGTTTCAGCACCGGATGTTGTATAAGGTTGCGTGCGTTAAGCTACGGAAAAGGCGTTACAATATTTCCTTTGATTTAATGCGACCGTTTTATGTCTTGCTCTTTTCTTTATGTTTCGAAATGCTATTTGCTTTGTTGCGTAATAGTCGAGATAACTATTATATGTATTATTTACTTTGTATGCTTAATTTTCGTCTCATCATAGTTAAGGTTTTAGTTATTAATAACTGTCTATATAGATTTCTACTAATAACATAGAAATAATCTTATCTATTTGACATATTATGATATTAAACACTAATACATTATATACATCTCTCATACTCTACTAATAGTAAGAGTTGTCTTATTGTTAAAAATCTATTAAAATTTTTAAAACTAGAAAATAAGAGTACTTTATAAGTTTATTTATTGATATAATGTTTTAAATTGCGTGTTAGTGTTGTCTTAAACGGAGATGTTGTGGGCGTAGTTTTTAAACCTTTTAGGAGGGATACATAAATAAATTAATTGGTGAGGCGAGTTTGTAGATAAGCCTTTAATGAGGGTTTTTATATAATTAATTGAAGGATAGACCGGATTTTCTATGCAAATATACAATATAGTTATGTTTCAATTTACTGGTTTTTACGAGCAAGAGTACCTAAGACTGGTAAAGTAAGATTGTTGTAAAATGAAATTTGGAACTATAGATATTATTTCCTATCTATTACCCACTTAAATATTTACTTTTCGTTCTTTTACAGATTGTTGCGACTATAATACCTGTGCTGGCACGACATAATGAGGATTTTTCTTTCAAACAATCAAGAAATAACAATTTTTGAAGGTAAGACTAAATTAGAAAAACACCGACCCAACATAAAACATAGACCCAAAAAAAAAAAAATTTTCCGAACTCTGGCTACCATTTAGAAAAAAATCAAAGAAGAAATTAAAGTCAAAAGATAAAATATTTTCAGTGGGTACTAGGTTTTAACAAACGGACCTAATTAGGTACTGATTTCATTAAGATTTGACAAAGAAACGGGCGGATTAAGTGAGTTTGTGCACTGATTTTAATTAACATTTTCCCTATTCTCTATGGCTTTATTTGTTTTTATTACAAGTTTAAGTACGTGAAATTGTTCATATTAATAATAACATACGAATTATACCGAGCAAAGTAGCATTGTGATGTTAATATTTAAGAATTTCCAGAAAATTCTGTTGTCATCTAGGACAATAAATATTGGTGCACTTGAGTGGAGACTAGACAATGGTTTAGCGATAGTGTCGAAGTCTTTGTTCGCCGATAGAAAAGCTCGTTACCTCAACACAATCAACAATACCTTGTTGAAATGCATTTAAAAACACAATCACGGACGAATACTGGATACATTTTGCAGTAGAATGCTTAGTACGATTTATATTTGTTTTCCGCTTAATTCAGTGTTGTTTGGGTAATTTTAAGCTGATTTTTTACACATTTAAGTATAACCTATATAAGTTTGACATTAACTTACTACATATTTTAGAGTTGTATTGTTGACTTGAATTTGCATATGATTAAACTAAAAGATACTAAAGATTAACATGTTACAACTTACACACACAAATCAGTAGTGCTAATTCTATACATACAATATAAAAGTGTTCACAAAACATTAGTGTATAATTGTTTCTGCTTTTATACAATAGGTATTGTGTGGAAAGTTTACAGAGCCGTACAAAGCTAGTACGTGGATATATCGTTAGTATCAATGAACTTCGCCAGTTAGCCACAATTGGAGTTAAGCTCTGTGAATCATTTAAACTATTACTAGTTTTAATAACTCAATCTAGTTAATGTTTAGTGTTATTAATTTTCTTCTGTATAAGTTTCTGTTTTTGATAAATTCTTTTTTTTTGTGCTTATTTATTAAGTTCCCTTGTAGAAACTTTTTACCACTTTTTAGTGATAAGGCCGCCCTTTACGCCTAATTTTGTAATTTGTAATAATTTTTATTTTGATCTTTTCTTATTATGGTGGATCAGACCTGGATCATTAAACCAAATATCCGAGTATTGTTAGGGGATTTTTTTTGATTTTATCCCGGTGATGTTATGAAGACGGAAATTACGTAAAAAAACGAAATACCGCGGACATATAACTAAAAATACCTAATATATCTCATTTGTCATACAAAACGTTTATTAAATCCAAGGCCGTGACAGATGCTTAGCACTAATTAAAAACGTATACTTGAGAAAAAGCGGCTCGTTTTTATAAAGGTGAAAGAGGCTTATTAAAGTAACAAGGCAGCCATTTAGCCGAAACTCTAGAGGTCTGGTTACGATGCCGATAAGGCACGATACCTCACTATCAAGAAGATTGCTTTTTATCATCGAGCCTCGACCTTAACGTGAGTGCACTTAGTTTAAGGTGCTCGTCAGATAAGCCCTCATCCCTTAGCTCATGTTAATTTGGAAAGTTTACTGAAGTGTATGAAAATATGAAAGTTTCGCGCGTGGGTTGCGCCGTGCGCGACTACGCTTCTATCGCCTTTGTGAACGGGGTTTCATTGTTCGTTTGCTGTATGCGTCGACTAAGCATTCATAACTTTTTTCTAAATAAAAAATATATTATTAAAACTAAAACTTATTCTATTTTTGTTTCAAAACACCTATTAATAATACAATATTTTAGTGTTAAGACGATTTGTAATTTAGAATGTTTTTATATTCCTATAATTTCGCACACATGAAACAAATTTATTATTTAAAATTAACACAAAAAGTTAAAACTGTAAAGTGTATTTAATTATATATAGTTTGATATATAGAATACTGCCTATTCAGCTAGAAATAGAATGGCTAGGCTCAGTTACAACGCCCTTCTTTATATTTTTCTTCTTTTATTTATATTTTTTCGCCCAGATTAAGCAGAATTAAAGCAATTATAATTAAAAACACACCGACCGGTCCCTTTGATCCAAAGAAGTGCGTGGATTGTGTTTTGTTTCTACTCAACCAGATAGCAAACATTTTATCTTTTATAATGATGTTCGAGAATACAAAGAACGGTTATTTGTAAAAACAAAATTAATTCCACTGGCTCCAGGAACCTCCTTTCTGTGATCCAAATTAAATATGATAAATGTTGTAATACAACAGGCAATGTTTGCTTAAGGACGGATTGTGTCTAATATTTTAACAGTAATGTTTATCTTTTTAGACATGCTAATAGCGATGTAAGTAAAATATGCTATGTTGAAATTCCTAAGGGATGTTTAATTTAGTCGAGTTTTATTTTTTATAATCTGTAATAAAAGGATGAGTCGGCAAATGCGCGGTAATTTGGATATATGAATACTGAGACAATTTGAATATTGCTTGAAGTACGAGAATGGTTCTTAAGAAGAGAAGGAGTTAGGACAGGCAAAGAGAAAACAAAGTTGCGCCGTACCAGCTGATTACGAGCTAGTTTTAACTAGTATACCAACTATACATGGTATAGCAACCTACGAAGTAAGAGATCTTTAAGCATGATACTTCCAATGAAGAAGAGGAAGTGAGGATACTTATTCATCTGCGTTTAGCAATTTATATATATGCTACAATTAGGAACAAAAGTTGTATCTTCTACTGTAGTTTTTGGTTAAGATTTTGTTAGTGTAGAAAAATGTTGCCGTATAAAATGAATGGTTTACTGTATAAAGCAGGATTGTTTAGCATAATGTTATGTAAGTAGGTCTCGCATTGGTGAGTCCAGAGGTTAGAAATCGAGCTATTCAATAGACAAAAAAGTGAAACGAAGTACACGCGTAAATGATTTTCCCATTTTTTGGTGTTACAAAGACTAAAAGTAACCACAATATGGTTTTTTGGTTTATAATTCCTTTCTCGAAGAATTAAATCCTTTATATTGAGTGGTATAAAAACCTTTATAAATCTCAGACGAAACACAATTTTTTGATGACGCATTCTGTGGGATCTTCAGCCAATTTATAGAAGCAAAATAGTGCAAAATTTAATTAAGAATTAATAAAAGTGCGATTATCCCGTAAACTGTAAAGTGTAAATAATATCCATTTTATAGTGTTTCAAATAAAACGTTCTTCGCGTAGCAGGCATTTAAAAATACTTTCTATTAAATTCCCTTTAAATGAAATGCATAATGTTGAAGCAGCATTGTAATTCAATGTTTCACATTAATTATTATTCGTGTTGAGAAGAACATTCCAGTTTTGCGCTAGTGAAGTTTCAGTAAACGTTTTATAGTAATAAAATTTGTGAAAATAATTGCGGAACAGCAGTGTTGTTTTCAACCGACTACAAAAGTGAAGAGGTTTTCAATTCAACAGTATTTTTCTTCTAACTTTGTTACCTAAGAACACACAACTGATACTCAGTGTTTCAAACATAGCACCCATGAGAAAACCATGTAAGTTTTAACTTGCATTCGGATTCCAAATTAAAATTTGTTGTTTTTTATTTTTAAATAACATAGTTTGGGGGAAATATTGTAATTGTTTATTTATTCATAAAAAACAAGTATGTGTATCTTTATCCATATCACACAGATCACTTATGAACGAATTACAATTAAAAAAAAGCTTTATATTAAGAAAATAATTATAAAAATCGTACTATAGGTATAATGGTTCAGAGATAAGCGTGGATGTAGGATGGAACACGTTTATTGGTATTGGAAAACTAAAATGTCCTCGACGCAGTAATTAAGAAAGGATTCCCACTATCTGTGTAATATCTCAAGTGTTTACGTGATGTGTAAGTACCGTAATGATAATTCGTTATACCAACATTATAACAGTACGTAGTACGTGTTATATTGTAGTATATTTATCTTATCTAAGCTTTTGGTGACGTACATCGTAGTAATAACTTGTTACTATATTTAAGAAGACTAAATATGTCTACTTTCCTGGTAATATATTTTATGCTTACGCGTTCGTATTTCAACAGGAAGAAATTGTCTTGGGCTTAAAAAAAACGTAATAAGCCCCGTTAAAAGATTTCCAAATTTTGCATTTAAGTTCTAAGAGTCCAAAAAACAAGAAAGTCAATTTTTTTGGAACTTCAAGTCATTTTTTTACTTGAATGTCGCTTATTTGTCGAAAGTAAGAATTGGTTATATAAAAATAATCAAAACTTTACTTGCCCGAATCCTCAAGTATATGCATTATTTGCAATAAATTAATTATCTAAATTCTAACGTATTTAGCAATTTAATGATAATAAACGTGTGAAAAAAACTAGAATACACGTTCTAATAAGTTCAAATAGCTTTCACTGGAAGTTTGCAAAGCTTTAATATTACATTTTATTGTTTGTTTGCCTTTAGCACACAGCTTAGGTAGCTTAATAAGGCAACAATGCAATCTCGTAGCTAAATGTAATTTGTTTGAAGGTGAATAGCGCTCTGTTTCAGCTCCCGCCCAAGCCACGTCTCCTTTCAAATGCATACGTGTACATTGTTATTATTCATCATTTTCCAAACTAAGTATATCAAATATGAATATTGTAATTCTTAATATATATAAATCCAGTGTCACAATGTTTGTCATCAATGGACTCCTAAACCACTTAACCGATTATAATAAAATTTGCACACCATGTGTAGTTTGATCCAACTTAAAAGATAGGATAACTTACATCCCGGTACTGCCCCGGGAACGGGAATTACGCGGGTAAAACTGCGGAACACAGCTAGTAATATAATAATAACGTAGAAGGGGGACGCCATTGAACATTTTATTTCATACAAAATATTAAAAAAAGGAAGATACTAATCGATTCAAACATTGATAATTAATGCATTAAAATTAAACGCAATTTGAATACAAATTGTTTTATCTATACTTTTAATTTAATATGCGTTTTAATACAAAATTGTTTACCGTAAAATAGTGAATATAAAATGCGTTTAATAATAAAATTGTTTAACGTGTTCCATCTAGTTATTATGTGGATATTCGAAACTCCCAATTACATAGAGTTTCACAAAGCGGTCGGTCGCACGATCTGTTTTCATCAAACATGCTCATTTTGCTTTGCAACTAAATGCAATGTCTAATTACAAGAGTGTGTTTGGGATGAATACATTGAATATAATGAGGATGACACAGCATAAGGATATATAGTTTAATTATAGTCTAGTGCTTTATACGCAAAACATTTTGTCCTTGGATCTGTTAATATTTTAATGTATGAAAATCAAGACAGGCTAACTATTTAAAAATCACCTGAAAAGTATCAATCGGATTAGCGGATGCTTAAAGTATCTAGACACAGGATAAAAGATCACAGAAATACTCAACACAGTTTAAAAAGAAATATGTGAATATTTTACATACTTATTACAAGTCCAAAATTAGAAATAAAAGTTCAATAGCGAAACACCGAATGAGTATCTACCATTTGCTGTTTCGATATTTCTAGTTCTTCAGTTCATAATGCAAGGTAAAATAGCGGATAGAAAACCTGGCCTCATTTACCTTTCTTGTCTCATCTCTCAGCACCGAAACATTGTTTAGAACAACTATTTTAAAAAAAGTAATAGCCATTATGATTGTTAACCTCTGAACGAGCAGAGCCGGAGCAGCAGAGGAAGAATTCCTAGAGAATGACAGTTTTGGAGAGTGTGCGAGTTCTTTGAGAAATCTGGACTCAAACTTGTTGAATCAAATTACAATTTGATACCAATAAAAATATGTAACCATACTTTCTTCAAAATTTTGTTGCTTTTTAAACATAGATGAATTCAATATAAATATAATTGTCAAAGTAAACACTACCATACATTTATGCTAACGAAGGCTGTCAACTCAATGATTGATAGAGTGCATGCAACGAAGCTTTTAAAATAAAAATGAATTTTAAATTACTTAGCGGCCTTAATAACAGCGCTTTAATATTTAAATATAACTTTAAAGGCATCGTGTAATAGGGTCCCGATTTTTTAAATCAGTATTTAATATATTATAAACATCTACTTTCCCCTACGTGTTGTGTGTGTGTGTGTGTTGCTTTTTACAGATTATTATCTCTATTAAACAAATATTCATTTAACATATTAAATCGCCGACTTTTACGTAACGTAACAAAAGAAAAAAAGGTTAAGAAATCAGAAAATAAAGAGTATTTTATGCTCTCTACCTTTACTTACTCATTTGCGGAAAAGGATAGCAACCTTTTCTCATCGAAAGGTCTGCTCCCGTAACATAAGGCTTCGAATTGTATTTAAAGAGCATTGTTGAAGTAAATCTAATAGTATGAAGGACAGTAGTCCTACAATAACATTCTCGTTTACTGAATCTTTTTGTAGTTTTACAAAAGAAAAGTTTAATTATGTTAAGCGACTATACTGGTATATTAAACTAAAGAGCGTGACCTTTGTCGTCATATTTCTACGAGGCAAAAAAAGGCTTGTAGAGGAAAATTCCATTGAAATATTAAAGTTTATAGAATTAAAACGTTCTCGTGTGTGGCTGTTGATTGCGCTTTCCCGTTTAATGAACAACGGTGTGGCCTGCGTAAGCCGATGTTCGACCGTCTCATTTCCGCTACGAAATGAGTGCCGATGACATTCGATAATGAAACTGGTCAACCTTTCGGAGTATGTTAATTTGCGCATTTCATGTAAATTTTATTTATTTTTTCTTTATTGCGTAGATAGTGGGTACAATAAAATATAATAAATAGAATAAATATCCAAAGTCGACTCCAAAATGTTAAGGTTTATATGAAGTACAAAAGTGAAAATTCGACCCTATACATTAAGTTTACATTTTGAATATAAGTATATGTTTGATAGAAACATCCTTATTCATTTATATAAGTTATGCATACTCAAACGAAAATCGATATAATTTTTGTTTCTTCATTAAATATGCAAAGCAGTGAAAATGAATGGGTGCTTCCCAATTGCATATTTAATAAGTGCTCGGAAAGTATCCGGGGACGGAAGCTTGCTAAATAATTGGTTAGTCTATTTTTAGATCACTGAAAGTATAAAGCTTAAGTCTGTCCACAGAAAAGTGTTTGACCTAAAAACATAGCCACTAGTGACTCTCAGCTTCTTTAATTTAATGAAATCCAACTTGATTTATAGTATCATCAATATTCCAAAATAATAATATTAAAATATATGTGTATGTGTTTATCTATATCTGCAATTATATGAAGCTGTACAAATGTATAAAAAATATTTTTTATCTGTGTCAACTGTCAATGTCACTGTTGTCTTGTCTTTGGTCACTAATAAATGATTCCCCTCTTTGATTAAAAACTTGTCCAAAATACCTATAAGCTCTTATGTGTATTTAATAATATCCAAATTACTTTACTTAGCATTTCAACTCCGTATCAACTTTAATAACCTTCACTATACACGTTCCATAGCCGACAGGAATGGGGTCAGGATTTCTCATTTATTACAACGCCGCTGTTTGCGATGCCAAAACCATAGTATAAAAGAAATGCACTAAAATTGTATTTTTCTCAACTTATTTTACTTTTATTTAGTTAATATATTTGTTATTAGTTATTTTAACTACTTTATGTGTTCACGTCACGGTATAGTTATAATAAAATAAATCTGTAGATATTTTATAGCAACATATGTAATATGTTGCTATAAAATATCGTAGACTTATTATTTTAATTGACATAATTTTATGCTATTTATATTCAATATTTTACTCTATTTGTAAACCGTTTATTATATTTTTTTTCCTTTCTATTATATATTAATGAGACACATTTGTATACTGTAAATATTGATTCTTAGAAATATAGTACAATTAAGTTTTTTTCAACAGTGCGTTTTAAATGGTTACATTGTTAATTTTTATCTGTGTAACCTTTTGTTTCTGGCACAGAGGCGCCTCTGGTAGCAATAAAAACAAATTAAAGGCATTACGAAAAATGAAATTACCTTAAAAGTGTTCATGGAAGTATGAAAGTACTTTAATACGGTTTTCAAAGGTTATATGCAAATATCAGAGACTGTATATTTACCTCATTCACATGACCTTATCAAATCTCGCTTTGCGGAGATTGGGTCTACGCCGATATAAATCATTGAAGGAGGGTAGACACGTACGCGTGAAGAATGGACACGAGGCTAAGGGCTAAAATAAATTATCTATTCTTCCGAAACACATTTTGAAATTTCGATACAAATTATTAGATACCGTTAAATCGAAATTTAAGTTTAAACATTTATTT
>JADANM010001663.1:6942956-6954035 GCA_026213755.1 Eurema hecabe | reverse complement strand
CTAATTGGTAGGTACATTGCACCTGCCCGTTAAATTGTTAGACATGAATGCAAAGTAGCCGCACGTATAAACAGAGGGAACTGTTTTAGAGATGACCCGAGCCACAGCGGCCGCAATGCCTATTAACACGACCGCGATGTGGCTTCTACACGAATTGTACGTATAGTTCAGCCCTAACATAATTCATTGGTAGTATTTATAAAGGTATTATTTGCTGAGTCGGCTCCGAGTCGAGAGCTTTGGTGAACGCGAGTTCCTATTTTCCCTGTTTACGATGCCCATAAATTACACTTGTATTTATAGATGACCTGTATAGGTTTTCGGTTGTTTTGGTTAACTTGATGTTTTTATCGTATTTCTTTTTAGTTTTAAAGTAATCATAATGTCTTTAGGTTTTTCTTGTCGAACCTAGGTGTTTAGAAATGTTATTATCTTTCAGTATAAACAGTTGCCTTGCGTACCGTAAATTAATCAACAGCAACAACACCAAGTTGCAAGCATCGAGCCAGCATAGTTATGTGTGTGCAATGTTAATAAATAGATAGTTAGAACTTGAGAAATGTTGGCGAGTTGTGTTTCTTAGATCTATATAAAGCTACATGAGTCTCGTTGCAAGTTTGGAACTAATTTCCTGCGGGACAAAGCAATCACTAGAATCGATGTGTCTGCGGATGGCTACCGGCTCGCACGCTCAGCTGATTGATTCGTTCGGTATAGTTCAGATATTCTACATTCGAGAATATATGAAGTATTGATGTTGAATGTTTCATACGTAGGTTGGATGCCAAACTGCGATGGTTTTTTTTCAGTCCATTCTTTGACAATACTTCAAAAATAAACGTGAAAATAAAATATACAATATGGGTGTTATTAGAACGTAGAAGACAAGATTTTTTTCTTAAACTTGCTGTTCTAGTTCAGTCTTAGATGCCAAATATCTATTATATTTGTCGGATTACGAAATCATGATAATCCTATACGAGTTTTTGATGACACAAACGGCCTTGATATAGCTCATATCATTGAAAGGCGTCAAACACGAGTGTTTATTTGGATTTTTTTGTTTTTGCATTTCCTTGGAGCTTCGCCAGCGTAAGCCTTTTATATATATTATTATGATTATATTAACCCTTGTTATGTGTACTGTAACATTACATCAACACTTACATTTTATATGACAATGGTCTTAGATGAGATATTAATAACTTAGGAAATACGCATGTCTTTGATTATACTTTAATCCTCTTTGGTGTGGGAATTCTTATTAAAAGAAAGTATTAATAGATACATCTCCTTATACATCTGGTTTTTTGAAATAATTTATAACAGAAGTAAACGAAAACTTTGAGCAATTGTCCTTCGAACTAACATTTCTTGTCCCATTTAGTCTTTTTAGTTGTGATTCATGAATCATGGGCCGCTTAGCTCTAACAGCGATAATGTTTGACAATTATAGGTATTACATTAACAATCGTTTTTATACCTCTATCTGTGGCTCAATTGTTTTTTTATATATTAAAGTGCTTTTAAATTATTTTTAAATCAAAATATTCACTGTGATCAGACCACTACTCATATTACTGATGAGCTGTGGTAAAACGCTAGCCTGCTTTACGATAAAAAATAAGAAAAGAAAAATATTTTCTATAATATGTGTTTTATAGGGGCTGGAATTCGCAATAGCTTTTATCCAAGTGCGTGACTATTCTTATCAAAGCTAGCAGAACTCACCCGTTACATTTTAATTAGCAGATAAAATAAATGGACGCCATGCATAAAACGTACAGTCACGATAGTGGAAATTCCTTAATCAAAGTTAATCCAATTAATTAGAGACGTTTAAATTGTCGCATCTACTCGTAATGACGTCAAGAGGTGATTCGGTTACAAATGACTTGTAGTTTTTATAAACTTAGACCTGCTAGCTCAGACGGCCAATTTTCATGTATCAGGTAATCAAGGTACATAAAAACATTACTTAACTCATGTAAATTCTCCAAGCTGTTTTTCACATATATTTTAGGAAATACAATTCAAAATAGGTCGCCAATACTCCCAGACACTTTTCGTCGGAGGTATTGCTTTGCAGACGCTTTAAAGCCCTCAAAATTCTGACTACTCAAACCCTATACAAAGTCTCTAACAAATTCCGTTATATCGATAAAAGTGGTAAATGACTTATTTAAAAACAGAACGACTTGCTTTAGGTCAAAATATCGTCAACGAAATATCAATTACATTTGAACTTAAATATTAAATGTGGTTGATAAAACTGACATGATAACGATAATTTAAAGTTCAATATACTTTGTAATATATACTAATGTGTCTAACACAGAGGTAATAACTGTTATTAATTAATGCTAAGTGAAACTTTTGTTCCAAAAAAATGAAAAAAAAATGTATTTATTGTTCTGTTGGTATAGTTTGTTGGTACCCTTTGTTACACGCTTCATAAAATTGTCCTTCAAACCGAAGTCTCTCGTATAATGGATCGTCCTTGTATTGTCTCTACATATGCATATATTACAAGCCAACTAAAAAACTATATAGTATAACACGTTTATATTGAAATGAAAGCGTCTCGCTATGAACTGGTACTTAAATTTTATATTGCAAATTGCTATGCAAAAGTTTTGAATACAACTTCCAGAAATCTTACAGTTAAAGAAATTTTGTTCAATCCATTTCTTTAAATCTCTATGGCTAATATTATGATTGTATTTACTGTGTTACAACTTACAATCTTGTAAAATCTATTTACTAAGTATCTACTATAATTATATAAAACCAACTCAATTATTCGTTCCGATCTTTGATGGATTAACAAACTTGGCAGATATAGAGAAAAATTGAATCGGAACACTCGCTACATTCCGACTCAATTTCAAATCGAGTTTTTAATCTGGCGTCAGCATAGATTGAAAGGTTGTTATCAAAGGTTTTAGATATTTGGCGCGGAGCCAACGAGTATTTTGGTACATTGTTCTCGGGGTCCTCGTAGTGCTGTCTATAAAGTTCGTGAATTTCTCATATTATAACGAACACTATTTCACAGAAATAAGTAAATTAATAGTAATATAATTACATCTTCAAGGCTTCAGCTACGCTTAAAAAAATAAAATTGATAAGTGTAGTCTAATTGATCGTATTAAAGTTTGTTAATTTATTATAATTGTTTATTGGTTAAAAAGATATAGGTATAATTGGTTGAAAAATAATTTATAACTTAGATGAAATATATCTTCTATGATCGAGCGTAATTTCGTTTTTAGGCGCCTGTCGATTGGCTTGTTATAGACACATTTAAAATAATTTTTATTGGGCTTGTTAGGGAATAAAATTCTGTTTTTAAAAATGTAGCCAAACTTAAAATTGAAACCTGTTTTGCACAAATGAAAAATTTCAAACTTGCATTCGATTTCTGCAATTCAGATGCTTCAGTCTCGAATTCAGAGCTGAAGTTTGTTGAAAATTTGTTTGTAGTTCAAGTAGTGTCGATACTTTAAGGAGACTCGAAATCGTAGTTTTCGTGTCATTGTAAATTTAGGAAATATTCTCTATCCCTAAAATTTTAATAAAATAATTGAATAAATTCACACCACAATAAATTTAAATTGTGCAAAGTAAGATTTTAGATTTCTTGGCTTATTAGTACGACAGCGGTTCGTGATAGCTTCGTGTTTCAAAAGATTTGTACACTCCGATATTTTCAATAATGGCGCCGCATTGAACTGCTTACCCTCATCAAGCTTAATGTTGCCAATAAATAGAGAAAATGTCAAAACACGAGAACACTTCTCCGGAGAGCAGATGAATTTTCTGTATCAACGAACTCGAATAAATACAACTGTCATCAATGCTCCCGTCGAATGTAAACAAATGAACGTAGAATTTATATTTTGGAGGTATCGCATCCTCGTTTACCGTAATATACTATTTGAATATTTCGATTAAATATTAATTTAAGATCATGTGATGAAAGCTTCGTAGGTTTGATCTTCTATAAAATTATACTTATTTTCCTAAACCTAAAGATGTCTAGATAGACAAATTATATTAATATATACAAAAATCCAAATACCGAACGTTTTCGAAGAAGTTACAATTGAAAGCTTGCAAGCACAAACCGGATTCGTTATATCGGAAAAATATTTGCATCATTTTTCTCGGAACGGCAACGTTTGACATTCCCCGCGTCAATTCGTATCGGCGCCCTTTTCTACAAGTTTCTAAGTCAGCAATGACGAGCCACGAGGCCTCGTTTCAGATGAGCATAACTGAAATCGGATTCCGCCTACACGTGAATTTAATGTTAGCCGCTCGCGGCCCGCTGAATGTCAAGTTGCTCCCTCTATTCTCGGTTACGTATATTGTCGAGTGTTATTTTTAGATGGCCCTAAGGGTAAGGAGGGAACGCAGGCCTGAAGGTCAATGGCAGTTCTTATACTTTGTGTAATAAAGCAACACCAAAGTCGATATCGGTTATGTTCAGGCATTCCACCTCGGTTTTGTTATTGCTACAAAGGTCGTGTCGTGTGTTATTTACGAAATGTTAATAAACTGACCTATAACTGAATTATGAATAACTTATAGGTGACCATTAATAATTTTGGTTTTCTTTGAACGGTACAGAATGATAAATTGAAATTTTGATACTGCATGAATTTTCTTCCGACTTAAGTTATTTCAATATGTATATTAAAACGTAATTTTTAATTTATATGAAAATATTTCTTATTATTTATAAACAAATGTTTACATCTGTAATCTTTATACAAGATAACCGACGCAAGACAATGATAATTGATCAGGTTTCGAATGAAAATACCAGTAGGAGGTACTTATCAAAATAACGAAACGACTCTCTTGAAATACCTAAGAGACGATTTAAGGCGGATAAAATAAATTTGACCTGCGAGTGTGTGACACAAGATCCTAGGTGTCCTAATTGGGTTCTCTCTAAGGCTTAAAGAGACGTGTACACCGAGATCCGCATCTTATATATGTTGTCACTATATATAGTTAGCTTATATGTATAAGCATTTAATTTTAATTCCGTTTAGACATTGATAAAAGTAAAGAATGTTTAAGTTTATTCTTAAAATAATTAATTACTTTTTATTTTTGCTATTCCGTTTTTGACTGCTTATCAAAAGCAATTGGCAATAAATCGTATTTCTATTAGTACTTTGATGACCGCTTGGCACAGTAACGACTGCTTTCTGCGCACACTGGACAAATTTTTGTATTTACATCTATATTATAAAGAAGTAAAGTTTGTGTGCTTGTTAAATTGTAAGGTGTAATCTCGGGATCTACTGAACCGATTTTAAAAATTCTTTCATCAATAGAAAGCCACGTTATTGCCGAGTGTCATAGGCTATATAAAAAAAGGATTGTTAACATTACGCCCAACGAAGTGGGCATGGGTCCGCTAGTATTTAATATACTCGTATGTTACATATGCATGTATGCATTAACTGAAGAAATTATGTGTATGCAAATAATGTGTGGACTAGTTATAGAAAGAGTAGGACTAGAAACAGGAAAGGTGTTCATAGAGTGGGACTAGATGGAAGGAAAGCGCTCAGAAGTATTTATTACTTATTTAGTTTTTGTATGTTCCGATAAGGCTTTTATAGCAACGCAATTTGACGCTTCGCGGTGAAGCCTACAAAGTTTATAACAATAAAAAAGTATCTATATTTCATACAAAACTTATATATTTATTACTTAGTGTCCTCCTAACTTTGACTGTCCCCATAATAAGTTTTTCCTAATGGAATTATTTGTTTGTTACAGGACTCGCACGGGGCTGGTAGGCGCGCTGCACAGTATCGCGCAACCGCTTCTGTGACTAGCGAGGTTTCGAGTGCACGGCACGGGCGGCGGACTGTAAGCATTCCTAGTTTTCCAATTACAGCACTAGAGCGCATTATGCGGCATAATGGTGAATGTATACGTATGTAACGATGAATGTTTCAACTACAGAATCGCTTCGCACAATCGAGCACTCTAAAAAGTACTAAGTAATGCTTTCGCTTGATGCGTGCAATTACATGAGCGGTGACCAAAAATTAACAAATATTTTTTTCTTTATGTCGCACTATACTTTGTAATCGGAAACCTCGGATTATTCGCCATTGCGAGCTATACATGAAATAAAGTTTTCATATCAGAGATAAGGAACCATTAAAACACGTCAGGCTCTTTATATATCCTAAAAATATATTATTAGCTGTTCCATCTGTATAAAAATACAGAAATTTTTTTTAATGCTATTTGGATTAAAAAAAATTTGGACAGATTCGTAAATGTATACGATACGTATGTATACGATATGTATACGAATACGATGCCCTCATGTTTTTCGTGTTGTTGTTTTGGGAAGCAATAAATACACTTAAGATGAAGTATTATCTCGTTAGAGCGATTCGTCATTCAGTAAGTGGGTTACAGAGTTTTTTGGTAAAATAAGTATGAATTCTTCGCCTGTTTTGTCTTTCCTGAATATCTGAAAGAACCGAAATGTATGATAAGAAAGATGTATTGTTTCAGTTCGGAATTTTGTACCTACTATCTCTATCTTGTAAGCATTTTGCGGCTTCGAAAACAGAAACCCTATAGGACTAGGATAACTTCGTAGTTGCTGTCCGCCTTCCTCAATGTTTTAGACTTATTACTTTTAGAAAAATCGACATTTAAATTTTTGCACATCATATCAGTCTTGTACATTTTTATTTTTTGTATTTCTTTATGTAGGGTATAGTATTTAGTCAAATTGTGTGTGTATATATAGATATGTTGTAATTGTTGCAGAGGCGTGGGGCGCGTCGTGTGGCGGCGGCGCGGGCGCGGGCGGCGCCATGACGCGGCGCCCGCCACCATGACGTTGCCGCCGCCCGCGCGCCCCGCGCACTACCCCGCCGCACACCGCGCAATGCGCTATTACCGCATCTGGATCTACGCGTGCAACGGGGCTCTGCTGCTCGGTGCGCTCGCTTTCTGCGCGGCGGCGGGGCGCGCGCTCGCCGACTACCGGCGCGGCCTCGTGCCCGGCCTGGGCGCCGCGCAGCCCGGCTTCCTCTACGGTTACGCAGCATTGCCGGTGCAGGCGGGGCTGCTACAGTTGCTGGGTTGCCTCGCAGCCTTGCGACTCTCCGAACGAATGCTGAACGCTTATTGGCTCGCTTTACTCGCTCTCCTCGTCGGCGACGCCGCCATCGGGGTTTACTGGGTCTTCCGCTTCGAACGCGTCTGTCGCGAACTGCGGCCTCAGTTGCGCATCCGCTTAGCGAAGGATTACGACACAGACGTCGATTTCTCGGGGGCTTGGGATCGCTTACAGAGAGAGCAGAGTTGTTGCGGGGTGACGGGACCATCTGATTTTGCAGCGCTCAATCGAACCATTCTACCACCGAGCTGCTGTCGAATACCAGCGCACACGCCAGCCGTCACACCATTATCATTTTCTACGACGGCCACGGCTCCGGTCTCGTTCACCCCGGTCCACTGCATACCGCACACCGCCGCTTGCGCTGAACGATTACTCACTTGGCTCAGAAAAACTGCAGACGCTCTATTCGTCCTGGGTTATTGTGTGATAGCGTTTTTGAAATTTTGTTTTTTGGGAATACTTAGATGTGAAATAAAAGAAATGATTCAAAAAATAAGAATACTACGAAGCGAACTGGGAGCCGGCGAGCTCCTCGACGGTAGTCCGCTGCACGGAGGACCCTTATCTCAAACAATAGTAGTGAACGCCGTCAACGCCAACGGAGGAGTGCGCACGCACGGTGGAAGTCCAGAACGTGCGAGCGAGAGAGAAGCTCTCTTAGGAAGAGCTTCAGAACCGTGCTCGAGACGCAGCGTGCACGAAGAATCATTGGGCCCGAAAACGGTGAACGGAAACAACAACTGCGAGATGCACGAGCTGGCGCGCGGCGACTACAGGCCCCTAGCGGCGGACAGCGCGGCGACTAGGATCTGACTAAGATGTTACCTGGAGCGGTTGTTCGGGCGGCGGTGGCGCTCGTTCCCGGCCGCCGGCTTCGAGGAGCCCGCGCTGCAGGGCGCGCCGGCGTGCGTGCGCCGCGCGGGCGCGCGCGTGCGCCTCGACCGTCGCCGCCACACGCGCTCCGAATTCGAACTTTAGACTTAGACCTGAAAAGCTGGGCCCCTAGCTTTTACGAAGATCCAATAGTGGCAGTTCGATTAGTATTCAATTTGTCGTGATTATGTGTATTTCGAGTTCATATAATATAAGTCATCGCAAACTGTACCGAAAAAGGTTTCGATGTCGTAGTGTTTTTCATTAGACACATCCTCGTTTCGGACCTTAGAAGTGTGTGCGGGAGTAGTAGTCTCACCCGACGAGCAAAGCTTGTGTTTAGTTCCTAATGCATGGCAGTTAAAGTAATTTTGAGAAATAAAGTGATAGCTACTTAACTCTCGAAGTGAAATACTTTTTAAATCATTGAGCGTGTCATTGACTCTGAATTAGTGGGACCGGCGAGGAGTAACGTACCAAAGAAAACTGTACAGTGTTATCGTGAGCATAAAATTATGTAATAATTAGGTTCAATAATTATTAAATATTTTTATATTCTGCTAAGATATAAGTTTTTAGCTTAAATTGCATTCCATTGAATTGTTTCGTTAAATGATAAAGTAAAATATTTTTCATATATCGTCTTTATCGTCTTTTATCTTCTGTGCCGTAAATAAATTATTATTTTAACAAAAAAAAATGATTCAAGATATAAGGAGGTTAATATGAAAAATACAATGCTATGAATCTTAGAACTTGAGTCGCGATATAAAATTAAAACTCAATGATGTTAAAAGGTTTTCTTACATTTTTGCTGATTTACAATCAAAGAATAAAGTAGAAAAAATTAAAAAAGAGCTGTTGGTATATTTATAGAATATTAAAACTTATAAGATAAAAGATCATTTAACTATTGGGATTTTTCTGAGAGGAAGTTTTAAATTTGACATAATTCTTATACGAAAGAACAGTCGAACTTAGAAGTAGCACCGAATGAAAATCATGACAATCGGAAACCATTCAAACTGCATCATTAAACTATCATCCAGAGTGTATACTGTATATATTTGGTGATACTGAGTTCCCTACACAAATATAGATAGCTTTCCTCGGTTCGCCTTCTCTTAAGATTTATTATTTATTACGTTGCACAGACAGGCTGAACTGCGCAGTCTGCAAACTCATCGAATTTTAACATCAGTCTTGAGCCACTGAGGATTCTTCTATCCACAAAACTTTGGCAACCGTTTCAAATAATTGAAATGCAAATAAATCATTCTAGATCAAATAATGTCTTGATTTCTCGTTAGACTGACGAATCTTCGCTGGCATCAGGTAGTAACCACTTAATGTAAATAATAGATTTTAAATGTATGTAACATTAGTAGACGAGTACATTGCATGGACAGATTGAAAAATAGTACTGATATGAGCTTATACGACGTAGTGCCTACGATAATAAATGCTTAAACAATAAAGTGCGACTACATAATATTATACTACTTTATTTACGGCAAATAAAAATTTTCGTACAATATTTAATGTCATACAGTAATTGTTAGAGTTTACATAAATATCTAATATAATTTATTCTGTATACTGTGCTGTGGTCTTCGAGTTGATCGTACAGTTTATGGAACTTTAGATGGCTGTGTCGAAGAGGTGTGACCTTTAAGAATATACGGTTTAGTAAAACTATAAATGTATCCCGTAGCTACTAGAGCCGCGAACTGTTATATGTCGTGGGGATTGTAAAACGGTTTATAAATTAGGCTTGAGTGCATCAACAAAATTGGAAATAGCCAGACCTCGTAATCGAAACTAAGATTTTAAAAGGAACCAATGAAACAAAGTTTACACGTTCATAGCACGAGACCTTCATCAACATAGTGTTTAGTATTTGCGCCTCCATTAGACCTATACGTAACGTAATGTACTATGAGATATTCTTAACTCGTATAACCCACGACACGGCCGCGCCCGCTCTTGCCTCTTATCGTTGTAACTTGGATTATTTTACTGATCAATTATCAAAATACATTTCCACATACAGGATCATTGTTGGTGTTCGTAGTGCGCGAGAGCCCGCGCGGCCGTGTACAGTTGCTATCCAATTTAAATACATGTTTGTACTAATATTACTGTAACTTTTTAGAAATATTGTAACAACTATGAATTACTAATTATGTTTGCTTAGAGTAGGTAATAATATTTCTGGGTTTATGCAGATAAATAGTTTTTTAATATTGTTGTCACTGAATGTACCAATCTTATTAAAATTTGTACCTATATTCGGAAAGTTGAATAATTTGTAGTTAGGATCAAATCTACATTCTCTTCCATCGATAAAACGACATGTGCCTTGGCTTGTAAAACGATGTATCTTACTTTTATTTACAAATTAACATATAAAAGACGTAAACTAAACTGTTAAATAAAATTTAAACCTCTCCGATGTGCTACCTGAACCTTTTTGTAACAGATATTTAGTTTCCATTATATTATATAAAGTACTGTTATATGTATTGCTATTCCAGATTTTTCTATATAATATGTAAACGTGAAATGAAAAAATAGTTCCAGGAAGCACCAATAAAAATGTTCTGTCCGTATATTTTCATATGAAATTAATTTTTATCTACCGTGCCTGTAAATGTTTCCCAAAAAACATTCCGTATTGTCACCAATGCAAGCGCAATTAATCACCATTGTTTGGTTGGCTTCAGTTTATTTTACCACAATGCCGTGTGTCAACAAATTTTTCATTAAAGCTGCGATTGTATACAGCTATACACATAGAATGATTTAGATAAGCAGTCAAAGGCATGTTATTTGATATCAACCGTACAAGTGTTTTAAATGTATCGAGTAGTTTTATTTGACGTTTATAAATTCTTAATGTAGAGTTGTTGCAACTTTCCGAAGGTACGCACTAGGCGACTGAGAGCTAATATTATCATAATAAATGCATAAATTAAAGTTTGTTAAAATGTTTGGTTTTATTTATATTTATGGTCCCTAAAATT
>JADANM010001663.1:6876430-6888230 GCA_026213755.1 Eurema hecabe | reverse complement strand
ATGTAGGTGCTAACTTTTTTGCTTATCAAACGTCAAATTATAATTTATGTTATAAACTGAGTATTAATAATAATATTAGTTATTTACTTAGGCACCTATTTTCATATATTCCAAAACGCGTTACTCGTAAAATACTTATCCTACTGTTTTAACAGCTGTTATCCTGTTCAACTAATATTATTTTTGTTCAACTTGATTCATATATCTACGATGTGTTCATACAAAAATTTTATGTTGATACTATTATCTGCATTCTATAGCCATGTTTGTCGAAAACATAAATTCTATAAGACATGTTTTTGTAAGCGTACGAACGTAATTTTTTTATCGAGAATGTATTTTCATTGACCATATCCATATCAGAGTGAGAGAGTAATCAGCAAAAAGCAATTCGTCATTTCCGTAGTAAATATAAACAGTTTTTATTTAAATTATAAAAGTTTTAACAGTTTATAATTAACCTCGGAGCAATGTACGTGTTTGATAAGTGGTAAGCTTTTTTTTAATATTTTAAGGGATATTCTTCACAGTTTTGTTGCATAATACCTACTTTTTATTTCTTAAAAGGTATTTCTTATAGGAAATATTTAAAGTCACATCCATATTCTTAAATAGATTCTTATGATATTTAGGTTGTTATAATTTTTAATATAAAATAAAATCTAGTGCTTAAAAATACCATTGATTTAAATTTTATGTTATTTACCTAAATTGCTTAAAAATAAGATACTTGAAGCTTCTACCAGACAACTAAAACATTGCTAATTCTTTCGCTAAAGGGCGAGTACCTACATTCCTTTGTTAACCTCATTAGTAATTAAGATGCAAAAGGTGTATTATCTGATCAACAAAGTAGATAATTATATCATGTTTTGTTGTAGGAAATTACCCGTATATAGATTACCTGTGAGAACAATAAATCTTACCGTTTTATTGTAGGTACATAATGGAAAAATCTAGACCCGTTACTAGAAATGTAATTAATTGTAACTGGACATAAAATCATGGGAAATACCAATTTAACTAACATGTTTCAATTCTTGCTTTTATTTGCAAGTTTTTTAATACTTATCCTTAATGCCTAGACGTAATTATTCATCTTTTTCAAAATCTTGTCTTGCATAGTCTATCAACTCCATAAATATCACCTCTTTAGTGTTTGTTTTAATCACTTGTATAACTCTTTTACGATTGTTCATTGCAAAGATTATAATTTAGTACTTTAAAAGTATACTTTCATAGCGAACTGTACCATAAAAAATTTGTATTTTATTTTAACACAAATAATACTATATGTTACACATTAGTTTAATTGTCGTAGATTTCAGTCCTACAGTTTATATAATTACTTAGGTACTTGTATTTTTCTCTTAAGTTATTTATTCAAAACATTATTAATATGTTATTTTCACAAGCCCCACGTTGTAGGTGCTTTTATGACGCAAAAGTTTTACGGAAACTGGTCAGTGATACGAATGAACTAATTAAATAAATATATTTAATCAACACTTAATTCTATATTAAACTAATAAAAAAGATTTGCACCCAAAGTAGTTGTTTGTAATTTTCATATTACTTACTTAATTTTATAGGAAAATGTTTCAGGAAACAATAAAGGACAGCACATTCTTTTTAATAACATATTATATACATAGTATTTAAGATAAATCCAATCTACGTAATTATCTTAGATTAATTAATTCGTCTGATCGAATGACGACACGATTTCCAAAACGTGTTTTAGATTTTTTATTTGAATTTCGGTAGAAGCAAAGTCACTATCGGACTGGCGCTCGAAACATACTCTGTGTATTTTGTTAGTTATTATTACAGTTCTTTAATAAACAAGCTTGTTTTGTGTACAATGAATACAAGCAAAAAACTGTGCCGTGTCAATAATAACAATGCTATATCTCTGGCCAGTACGACTTACCTTTCTATGTGGTGAGTAGAAAAAAGGTTTTACTGCTTAGACTTTAAATTTTTAATTTTAAAACATGTTCTGAAATAGTTTGTACTGTAGCAATTTTTACCTTAAAACAATACAGCTTTGTAACTATTATAATTAAAGGTATCTACAACTTTTAGCGACATAATATTATGCACCTTTCAATATATGAAAAGCACTATGCAAATGATATCATCGTATCTTGTTTACTGAAATAAGCACAAAGATTTATTATTAGTTATCTGTTAATCTGTTTGTGAGTTTGTAAAGTATTAATTTAGGGGAAAAAATTGAATTAATTATCATACATAATATCTATATTTTATATAACATGTATCCTAAATGTAATGGATGGTATGTATATCGTATTTATGTATGTATTACATGCTTTGTGCGCAGTAATGTTCACGAAGCACAACGCAAAAGCAATTTAACTTAATTAGCAGAGAGCTTATTAGACATTTTTTGTAGTAAAGTTTTAAGTTCGTTTAACAAATTTAAAACAGTAATCTGTCTTTATATTAGATATATATTGTTGTTACAATATAATACAACTATTGTTGTACGTCATAATTACTTTAACCCGAGTTATGATTTCATAGCCTGACAAAAAATGGCCTATGACCCGAATAAACGCAAGCGGAATTTTTTTGCAGGTTTTTCTTACAGTCAGTCAATAGTGTTTACGAACGAACGTCACGGAAAAAATGTTTCAAAAATAAATCCTTTTGTCTCTTGGAATATGATTTGAGAATTTTTGACGGGCAACATGTCTGACAGGCATTTTGTCTATATTTTACGAAACAGAATCTAAATAATGATAAGGAAAATGATTTTTTTAATTTTAAAATTATTTATGTAATGAATAAATGCATTTTTTTACCAAGGAGATGCATGAGATCGTTTAATTATTTTTTAGGTTTAATTATTAATATAATTAAAATAATATTTATATAGTATGGCTTGACTTTGATTTAATATAGTATAGCTTACGAATTTAGAGATATTATCAGGTTTTTCTGGAGGACAAAAATAGGATGACGGATTGAAAAATACAGTGTATTCTAGAAACTAAAATTGGATACATATTAGAATTAATTATCACTTCGCCGTGGGCACTAATATATTAATATAGACTAACAAAAGACCTTGTATTGAATTTGAAACTTAAAAGTACATTGAGGTCAAAGATTCAAAACGTTGGGACCGTTATAATACGGGTTTTACACAGCAATGCTCAGTTCAAAAGTTAACTACGTATGGCAGAGAAAAACTGCACGAAAACTTTTTAAAAATATAAATGTATAGCAAACAAAAGTAGTTAGAAGCTGCGAACCGTTACTTTAGAAGGTGTTTAAAAGTTCGTCCCTTTTAACTTACTAAGTTTTACTTCTTATTTAGAATAAGATAGGCTTATCCGTATATAAACTGTAACTCATAAAGAGGTGCATTATATTTCTAATGTTCGAGTTGTTATATTTAAGTTATCATTGTCGGCGTTATTTTGTCACCATTTTTAACAAATTAAGTAAATTTAAGTAACTTATACACTCTTTCAGAATTAGCTGAATTATGCAGAATATAAAAAAATCATTGGAAATGATACTATTTAAGACCGTTTACAATCTTGTAGAAGTTTCTATAGTGATTAGATATCTTAGATCGTGTAATACCTACATACATTATATCATCTTAAAATTATCGTAATACAAAGGTAGGTTGTACAAATTATGGGGCCTCAGAAGGATAGGCTTGGCTAATTTAAGTAAATGATTAAATTACGGGTAGGAAGATCGAGAACCGGAAATGTTTTACCAATCTGAAGTCTCATGAAATTAGATGCTTAATATTAAATATTTTATGTAATATACAATAAAGAGGCTAACTTAACAGCTATTATACAAACTATCTTTTTAGGGTTCCAGATATTAAAGGGTAAAAAACGGAACCCTATTTCTAAGAATCCGTTATCAGTCCGTCAGTCCGTCCGTTACCAGGTTGTATCTCATGAACCGTGTTAGTTAATTTTGTACAAATATCATACAACAAATAACATCTGATGCCTCTTTAACAAATATCAGTCAAAAAGAAAAGTAATTAAAATAAATATAACATGTCATCTAAGGAGATTAGATCCATAAGATCCATATGAGGCGCTTGTCTATTTTAAAGCAAACTAGTTGTAAGGTCCAGTCTGTGTACTTCCTGTATAATAACTATGGTAATTAATTTAAAAATAATTAACATTTTCGTCAGTAAACATTAGATTTAGGTATATCGATAGTAATTTAATATATTCTTAACTCAGAAATTATAGTTTTAGGTACTAGATATAGACATGTTTGTAGGTAAAGTTATTGTTACTTTAAATACGCTTAATGGTAAGAATTATTGAAAATACAGAAAAATATTTAGTAAAGGCCAAACATAATCATTACCTACAGACGGAAAACTTTCAGTGTCCAAGTCAAAGCGAACTTAGTACATTACTTCAAACACTTGACAGATCCAAACACCGATTGGACTAATAAAAATGACGTGTATATGGTAATTAATGCGATTACATTATACTTTACAAATCGTGTCAAAGTATGACAGTTTATAAGTAGAAATGGGGCGCGGGTAACGTTTCCAAAATTAGTGATAATCATCATGTCTCACGTATATCCTTACAATGTAAATATGTGCGTATAGTGACGTTTGTCAGTGTTTCCTTGGTTGAAAAAAATGCAAAATACCGCAAGGTGGATTTCCCTCGGCCGGGCGGCGTGGGCGCGCTAAGTCAGTTTATTGTGCACCTCCGCCACGCACGTCCATCCGACAGAGGTATGTGCGACCACGTTACGTTAATTTTAATCGACATTTAACGATCTATACACATCACAATTTAAAGCCTCATTAATTATCTAACTCATCTGGTAATGCTTAATATCACAGAAACGTTTTACACAAACCGGTCGTTCTTAAGTCTTCCGCCAAAAAAATTCTTGAACTTGAAGTTTTTGTTTTTGTTAGTTTATTTTTTAATTGGTTATGAGTATTGAATAGATATATCGTCTAAGAGATTCGAGCAAATTCGGTTCTTATATTTTTAAATTAATTAGTAGATTCTTTTTTATTTAACATGGAACTTATTAAGTGATTTACGAATAGAAAAATCGCTGTGATGTCATTTATAAGAAAGATATCGTTTCGGACGAAAGTCCAAGTGGAGGTCATTCCATCGCAAACGGAGCTAGTAACGGATATTAGTAAACAAAACGGTGAAATTGACATTCATCCGCCGGCGCCCTTGATAGTATCCGCGGAATCGTCACCGGTCACTGACGAAACAGATGCAACGGACCAGCAAATCGCCCTCGAAATTCTGACGCAAAACAATAAAAATATACAATGTTCAGAGGGGTTTTCTATTGACAATGACGCGGACTTCACACTTGACTCACTTTATTTAGTTAGTCAGCCCAGAACAACAACAAACCTAGAATCGATAGAGTGAGTATAACTAATAACATTTGTGTATTGTGGATGTTAATAGATGACTCGTGAATTTTTCCGACCAAGAAAAATCATGAACATCTTTTGTTAAAGTTTGTGCCTATTATATTATACGCACAATAATTTGTTAAAAATGTGTTATGTTCTTCGTGAATCAAAGAATCTGGTCATTAAAAATAATGTAACAATAAAATAACAAATGTTACACGTATAAGAAGATTTTCCTAATTTAATTTTGCTAAATAATATATTATAATAACACTAAAAACGAAAACTAGAAATATACTTAAAGTTCTCGATATTCGTCTTAAAAATATTAAGGTATGTACTTTGTTTACAGCTTTAATATTTAAACGACAATTTAATGTAAGTACCTGTCGCATAGGTTTTTACCTTCCTGACTTCTGTAGGAAGCCACAAAGCGGAAATCGAATACCGAATGCGGTTATATATTTTTAAGACTTGTTAACGTATCCTTTGTGAATTATCGTGAAAAGGATAATGAACCCTTGGTAAATAATGTTTATTAGCGATCTTGCCGTATTCTCTCAATTGCGTTGAATAAAAAAAATGTCGTTTAAAAATATAGATTATAGAATGCAGCTAGCTGTTCTGTGGTTTCAGCTGCATTTTACCCAATCGTGTATTTGCCCCGAACTGTCATATCCTATTTAAACACCGTGAGCCCTTATATTAGTAAAAAGTTGCCTATGTCGTTAATTCATAACTAGACTATGTCTGTTTTCATTGAAATGAGTTCTGTAGACATGAACGTCATACAAAACAAGCAAAGTGAATTTCACATACCTAATAAAACATTGTACCTATTAATATCAAAATAAATACCTAACTATTAAAAGACCAATAAGGAATTTGTATGTGTTTTGCGTTCTTTATAGAAAATTAAATGTAGTATGTACATTTTTTTTCACAAGGAAAGACTTACACAATACACATGCTTTTTCCTACAGCCCTCGGGGCAGAACTACCAGTTATATGGATAATGGAACTGACAAAACTCCTCACATTTCCGTCTTGCCAAACTTTACGAGAACAACAAGAAATATAAGATGAAGACGCATTAAATTTTTAATCTTAGTGATTTTACGTCCATATTGTATCTGTTAATATTATTAATGAGAAAATTCGTAGTTTCTTGAACATTTTATTTTATTTATTCTGCTCCAACATTGAAAATACTTTATTATGTAAGCAATTAATAGGCTCTGAGAGTACTGGACGCATGTAAAAAATCAGTGAAAATGGTTACTGGTTGCGGAAATACGAGCGCGTCCAGCAGGGTCCAGATTTATTAAATTATCTATAAACAGAAATAATGCTGAGATGAATTATGGAATTATTATCATCTTGGTCCTTAATAAAGCTTCTTATGTATGTACTCAGGCTTTTTCCAAATAGTAAATATATAGGTATAAACCAAAATGTCACAGCGGAAAATACTTCATAATAATTTCGGATGAAAGCCGTTTAATATTACTCATATTTGGAAATATCACAAAATGTAATTGCGTTGAAAGCGTCATTAAGTGCGGTAATTGCTGGTAAAGAGCACTTTAAATACATATTGTTCTCGTGTTTTTGTTTTTGTAAACTGTAGCTGTATTTATTACAGGTTGTCCCGCGGTTGCACATATCAAGTACTGTTTGTCTTTTCCATAGTTTCCAATTTTTATTTAACGTAATATACTCATAATAAAGTTGAATTAGGTCTCATATCAAAGCTTTTTATTTTAAGAAAAATTTAATTCATAATTAAAGATCCGGAAATTACCCTTAAAAACGTTCTAAATTTACAATTAAATATTACCATATGTCAATACTAAGTACTTACGTGAATTTTACTTTTAGCATGTATAATTTATATAAAAGGAATAGCTTCTATTTAAAAGATGAAAAAAAGTAGAATTGGAGTTAGAAAACCTTACATAATATAACCTTACACATATTGTAATCTATTACGAGTTAAATAGTGCGGAGATAAAGTCATAGTTATAATGAATCGTGTTGTGTGACCTCTAGAATTATTACTGACCTAACTTCTAATAAACAAACAAGAACAAAGGTTAGAACTTAGAAGCATATGTGGTATATACTTATAACAAAGTATATCTATTCTAATAAAACTAAATAGTTTCTTTGTTAAAATGCGTGGAAATTGGAATTCCGAACCTTAACTTTTTTATATAGTATTTACCTATTCATTTTTTATTATATACCTATATTCATGAAGTGCGGTTACATGTACGCAAACCATATGTCGTTGCTATCTATTTTTTTTAATTAGGATAAATAGACGTCGGTTTTTATTGCGACTAAGGTGCTATTTTTTCAAACGAATAAAAATACATTCAACAATCGATCATAATGTTATGCCAGTGTTTTAAAGTTTATAAAAACCGCACCGAAGTCAATAAATTACAGAACATTTTCCTTGTATTTAAGCAACATTTTTGTAAAAAGTTAAATATGATCGGCGTTTATTTAACTGTGCAATGTCTACAATTATCGACATTGTTTATCAATATACGGAGCTTATTGCATTCCCCGGATTGACAAAGTGACATTACCTTCTTAAAATAATCATTACCTATTATTATGCAGACCGTGTTTTATATTCCTATTCCTCTTTAATTATTAAAACGAACTGTGTATAGTATCTTGTAAAGGTTAAACTCACAAAGGGACTGTATGTCAACTTCGCTTAAGGATATTGTACCTATTGTTGTTTAACGCGATGCATAAAACTTGAATTTCAAATCTTACATTACGTATTAATATAGTTCAACACTTGATGCTAACTAATGTAATTTTACTAATAATCAAGTAAGAATTTTCAAAACTTAGGCGTTGAAAACTTTAAAATGAGTAAAAATCACATGATCGTTATATTGCTATATCGTTAATAGCTATTTAATTTATAACGTTAATAAAAATTAAGATAAAAACAGATAAGCTGCACTAAATAGGTTATCACAATGCTTTAAAAATTTCCATTCATTAGACAGGTTATAAGTTTAAAAAGTTGATATGAATCGAAGACGGTGCATAAAAAGCAATGACCGTATAGGAAAGGCCATGTATTCGTCCGTGAGCGACAAAGGTCAGGGCGCCGGCGCGCGCGCTCCGAGCGGCGTGCACTCCAGCATATTGAATGCTCGAGGAAATGACACTGAAACTCGAATTTACATGCAGAGCCTTTCTCTCCTTTGTTCGTCGAATCTTCCTCTTAAGCATTGTCGTGTCAAATTGCTTACCGACATCTTATTAGTATCTGGTATACAGTTACGATGTGTAATAAAAAGTAAATTAAGGGCAATTAGGTATTTTTTAGCATTATAATAATTCATTATCATCTTTATCATCATCACATCCACACTCTTAATCTCTGCCGAAGAACCCCGTACACTTATTTTAGAATATTCCTTGAGGAATCGTTTCTAAGTCTTAAATCTCGTTTTTTAGCACCAAGCGAAACATTTGACGATTCATTTTTGTTCTATAGATTAAACATCTCTATGGACATCTGTCAGTTATATAGCTAGTATCTCTAAAGTCGTACATACGTTAAACAAGTTTATTTTTTGCCTCACACCGGTAATCTTTAAATAATTTTCCTTTAATGTTTTAGACAAATACATATTGGCACCGGTTAAATAATATATCCTTTTATAGATTCTCAGTCGATAAACAAAAATTGACGTTCTTCTTTTTCGTTTTAACCTATTAAAAACAAACATTCAAACAAACTCAACTAAGCACATAGAAGTGTGCTATTTAAATTGTTATAATATGTCATCATAGTATCTATCTTCTTCTTCTTCTTCTTCTTAAGGTGGCACTCCATTACTGGAGGTTTGCCATCAGCTCTTTGAATTTACGTCTGTCGCTAGCCAACCGAAACAGGTGTTCGACGGTGGCTATCCCAGTCCACTCCCGGATGTTGCGCAACCATGATTTTTTCCTTCTACCAGAGCGTCTTCGCCCTTCTACTTTCCCCATCATAATGAGTTGGAGGAGTTGGTACCTATCGTGCCGTACGATGTGTCCTAGGTATCCAACTTTCCTCATTTTGATAGTCTTTAGTAGCTCTTGGGTTTTAGAGACACGCTGTAGAAAATGTTCGTTTGTCATTTTCTGGCGCCACGAAATACAGTACCACGAAATATAGTATCTATAATACATTCATTTCCAAAAAAATCTATCCCGAGACCCCGCGCTTTTCAAAATGCAATTGTTATAAGACAAATACAAATTAGGGACGGATTATTTGGTTTAGTAGGAAAATTTAAATCAAATGTGTTGTAACTTGTAACCGACCGATAAAACGACATATAGGTGATTGTTGTGATAGTTGATTTTTAATACGAAATTTAAATGGAAAAGACCCAATATCAGTTAAATTTAATCAGTATAAAAATTAGCTAATATGTTTACGGACACGTACTTCAAAACTTTTAGATTACAAGGTGAGCTGTAACTTAAGTTATCTGTTTTGCATAATCATTGTCGATTTTAACTTCCGCACGTTCGTGTATCGTTTTATCATTTTTTTACAAAATATTTCGTCAAGTTACTGTAACTGTGTGTTAAAAATTATGTTTATGGAAATTTTTTTTACCGTTATGATAAATTAATTGTCATGTTTTAAAAACAATTTATAGCTTGACTACTAGAAGTACTACAAAAGTTTTTAAACTTTTTGCGTCTTTTAGTCAACCTTGAAATGTAAGACTTGAATCACACGTCAACTGATAACAAAAAATCTTTGTTTTTGTAATGCCAATTTTGAATGATTGACACTTGCGTTTTTAGATATAAATTATAAACCTTACTAAAGTTTTTAAAACAAATGCGAGTCTATATGAACATATAATATGTTTAGTTCGTTAGTTTAAAATATAGTTTCGTGTTAAAAATTCATCTAAAGCGAAGAAGAAATACATATTTCCAATTTACTTTTACGTACGGGGTGAGAACGGATATCTGTGCGAAGATAAAAATTTTCTAGCACTAAACGGAAGAACTAGCGAAAAACAGAATCTATATTAATTAATTTATCTACGTCTCATAAGATCGCATAGGAAATTTATGTGCGTGGGACTTTACTATATGAAGGTTTTCGGAATCGTGAAGATACTTCACACGTACATATCCTTAGAAGATACTTTACTTCAATGGAATTGATACGATAGACCTTCAAAAAGTTTTGTTATTCGTAATGTAGCCTCTATCAAATAACCTTTAATATAAACTTATCGAGCTTATTTATAATGTTACGTCTAGACAAATTATAACAAACTATAACCTGAACCTTCTTGTAGATAACAGTTTTAATGTATACATTTTGATTGCATTCCTATCTTCATAAATAATTAAAGACATTGTGCAATTGTTTTTCTCAATAACCATTGACCTATTATCTGAATTTATCGGTCTCTTCGTAATTTCGACACAAATCACAATTGACCATTGTTTATACGAGACGATTTAATCATTAAATTAACATGTAAGTGTCATGTTTTATATTAAGCTTAGTGAATAAAAATGCTTCTCGATTAAATTTTAAGAATAATTTCTAAACAGCCATAATAACGAAAACATGGATTAATATTTACCTATTACAAAAATTTTTACTTTTGTTTTTAATTAATTAGTTGGTAAATAAAATTCTAATTTTAAATTCTCATTTCATATTCACCTTGACATAAGGATCTATTTTTTTAAATTAAGGAGTTGGCAGGTAACATTTTTTTTAAATCTTAAATTTTGCCTGCTTCTTTTAAATGACAGCGTTTACTTATGAATGTTAACAATGCCCTAATAACGTCATATTTTCATGTTCTAAGATATAACAGGTTAATTTACACGTATATTAAAACTTTATCAAGTTTGTATGACGTGGGGTATTGACGCAATATCTCGGCGGATGCAACAAGCAAGTTCACGGCGATGTCATTTTTAAAATAATATTTTAGATTTTTATATAAATATAATTCGTAAAAGTATTCGACCAGTATCTTTGTATCTAGCCTTAACACTTAGATCAAGGTAGTGGGAGATTCATCCGTCGTTTTATAATCGCTATTTTCAGGTACAAACATTTGTCAATTTAAAAATTTTAAATAAGAAAGATATTTTAGTGTATTTTATCTGGCTTCATCTTTACATAATTAACAGTGTTGAATTTAAAAGCTGTGTGAGATTAAAAATTGTATTTAGCACATTTTTAACTGACAAGTTTGGTTTTAAACGTTTATTATTATTAAGCTCATAAGATCAATTATTTTCACTATTTCTAAGCACTTCTCAATTACCTTTTCTTTATTCTGGTAA
>JADANM010001663.1:6860392-6873475 GCA_026213755.1 Eurema hecabe | reverse complement strand
TCATGCTTTTAAAATTATATTAATCTGTTTTTGAATACCTCCTAATAAGAAGAAAGTATATAGAAAGACTAATAGGGGCTCTACCTCTAGTGTTACGAAAAATTCTTTTCGTTAAATAATAATCTTAACACATGATATAGTTTTAGAATTATAATAAATAAAATTATGTCTTACACTGTTTCTCAAGCCCCAAGTTATTTCTCACCAAGTTTTAAGTACACAGTATAACTTATTCAAGAAGCACGTGTAGACACATGCTTATAAAATTCTATAAATCTGTTTTTGAATACCTAAAGCGTGGGATTATTCGAAGATGTACTTCAATAAATCATATTTCAGCTCTGTGATAGCACGTGTCTCGTGAACTCCAAGCACGTGGACGAGACGATTAATTATTTATTATTAATATTTCTGTTCGAAATTGTTTGATTATTATAATTGTCGTTTGCATGAGTAATCAAAATTGTTGTGATAAAAAATGGTATTGTACACTAAAAGGTCGGCGAAACGGATGTAGAGTTGTTTATTTTAAGAGCAATCATGTAATCTTTTATTTTTTTATTATTTATATTTCAATGGAATTAATGAATACCTAATCTTAATATTTTGAGTTAATTATTATAAGCAATCTTAATGAAATTAAATAGGTATAATAACTCTTAATGTTCAAACTAGGCATCTTTGTACCTTCTTAAGTATCTAAAATTATTATTACTATAAAATTTTATAAATCTTTAAACAAAAATGACTTAAAATTAAGAACTGCCTATTTTTGAAGTGCTATATAAGGATACGAACCTAAAAAGTATTAAAGTGTATTGTAAATAACAATACTATATTTTATTTGAACAAAAACCCGACGGTGACTTGCAGTATGACTTGAGACTTTTTTTCTTTTTATGAGAAACTAACATAAGTATTGAATATTTATTTTGCGTACTCAAGTAGGACGCAGGAGTACATATTGAAGACCAATAGTCAATAGTACAAAATATATAGTTTACTCATTACTGAGTACATAAATTAAGCAGAGATTCAGATGTTTTTTCTAAAGTTTTGTGTTGTAGAACCTATTAACATCTTATCAGTTTTAATTTACAACCATTTTAGAATTATTTAAAATTATTTTTTCATGAAACAATATCGACGGCGATTGTACCAAGTGCGCAAAACATGTGCTCTTGGTGCAGACACTACAAAAGTATAGTTTCAAATAGTTATTTAAAACTAAAAAAAAACATCTTAGCATGAAAATAGGTATACTCAAGTATACTTAAGTGCCATGACAATACAAAGCAATCATACCATTAGTCATTTTCAAAATACCGGAAAAACTATTTAACCCAAATATAATATAAAATAGTAGTACTATGGAATAAGATGTTTTGTAATATAAAATGTGTTAATATACTTGGAGTCTCCTCAATTGATATGTAAATGAAATTATCATCCGAAAAAATTTACAGATTGGGTTCAGAGTCTCACAAATCAAAGCAAGTCCACAAATCTAAACCAATTTGGCGAGAAAGGTTTAATTTATATCTGTATGACGACAGCACTTTAGAAATCAAAGTATGGCACAAGGTGAAACAGAAAAACTTTATGGGCAAGTAAGTAGAGATTTTTATACTTTATAGCAATGACATTATATAACAGATACGTTATACCCATACGAATCGACCGAAAAAAGCGTTCCGCGCAGCAGCGGCAGCACACTTGCATACAAGTCAAACGATAGCAAAAAGATAAATCGGAAAACCAATAAAAAAGAGATACATAGTTAGTTTTGTCAGTCGCGCGAAAATGTACCGGCAACCAATCACCTAACCGGCAAAGGTATTAGGATGATTTTGGGCCTTCAAAAATTTGCGCTTATAACGTATCTTTTTAATATAATATTATTTCAATAAGAAAATTATAAATTAAAAGTTTTTGTAAAATACTATTTTCATAATTGGATTAATTTATAATGGAACCATCACACGGACAGCATTAGATTTTTATTAAAACAAAAATTAAAGACTTGAATTCTCGTATTGGTCTAATGAACACTTTTTTTGAAGAATTATCAAATTAAATTGCGTATTTATTAATCATTATGAGTATATTTTTTCATTTAACTTCTTGATTAAAATTAAATCAAAAATGCAAATGTCCATAAACATTAATACAAGCCTCGATTTATTTATTTAATTGAGTGACATAAATATAATAACTGTAATTGACTTTGTTTTGCATTAATTTTACATTTAAATTAATTTTATGAGGAGCGTGTGAATTACTTTGACATGATACTTTACATTGTACATTACATACATGTTATTGCGCGAGACTTAGCAAATGTATGACAAAAAATTTTGTCGAGCTATGAATAATTTGAATAAAAATAAAAATTAATTTAAATAAGTAATAACAGACATAGGTAAACCCCTGTCTACGTTTTCAGAAAAATTACAGACAAACAGTTTCTTTTTTCCAATATTATCCAATTTTTATGTTTCAATGGCTTTTTCAGGCCTGCGTAGGGATTTGAAAAAGTTCAATTTTTATAAGAAAAAGTAATACGAATCGACTCGAAAATAAAATTACACTATATTTTGACGATAAACAATGCCGCCAAAATAATCGGTCATACCTGTTAAAACAATTAATACATGGTTCTAATTATTTGAAATGTATACAGGTGTATAATAGACCTGGCACAGCTAGAAAAAGAGAGGACACATGACTTCTGGCAAGACTTGGAGTGTGGCTTCGGGTCCTTGCATCTGGTGATTACGCTGAGCGGATCCGACAGAGGTCCACCCGTCGACAGCATTCCCACCTCTAATGGAATTCATCATGAACCGCCCGCTGAAGATAAATTTGTAAGTACATCTTGATTTTGACATCGAGTTGGTTGATAAATTATATCGCAAATCATAAAATTTAGAATCCCACAAAAACATATCAATTGGATTATATGTAATACTAGCTGTTGCTCGGAACTTCGTCCCCGTCGGATCTATTTCTATTATTATGGTATAGTGAGTCAATCTTAGAAGATAGACAAATACTGTCGCGGACTTTTTTTAGATCATTTAAAGAGGAATAATTATTTCATACATATTATTTTTGTATCTTGAACCGTTTTCGCAGTGCACGCAAGGGAAGCCCTCAAAGATGAATAATTTTCCCCGTTTTTTCCATATTTTCCATTATATCTCCGCTCCTATTAGTCGCAGCGTGATGTTGTATAGCCTAAAGCCTTCCTCGATAAATGGTCAATTCAATAAAAAAGTATTTTTCAATTCGAACCAGTAGATCCCGAGATTAGCGCGTTCAAACAAACAAACAAACAAACAAACAAACAAACAAACAAACAAACAAACTCTTCAGCTTTATATATTAGTATAGATAATATTGCTACTTGAAGTGTTATTCCAGAATAAAAATTGTAAAAAAACTGAAAAGATTAAAAATACTCTCATACACAATTTACAAATTTAGCGTAGGACTTAAGAAAATACAAAGACTACCTTTTATTGCTATATAATACAATTTACCCCTTCTGGGTTTCTACTTATAAGATAAAAGTTTGTTGAAGAATCCACAAGATCACCCATATGTGACTCATAGTACATCGTGGGATTTTATTCGGTTTGAGTCCGACATTACCAGCTTTCCCCTCCAACTAGCTTTTTGGTATGGGTAAGAATTTCCAAAGGAAAAAAATCGAATGAAAGTTAATATAAGAATTCGTTTTGACGTAATCTGTCGTAGCGTGGGTAAACCGCGAACAACAAGTTGACATGACTTTTTAAAAAAAATGAGAGAAGTACAAAAAGCCTGTCTTTATACTAACAAAAATATTTTTTATTATCTATAACAAAGAATAAAGTCGTTAAATAGACATTAAATATATAACCATCGGAAATTGTTTAGACATTTACAAGATAGCTATTATACAACGTTTAATATCTCGTAAAAATGCAATTTGTAAATGTGTCATGGCAATAAACTCATATCTTTGAATTTTTTTGAGATTCTCTCTAAACATTTCATTGAATACCAGTATTTTAAGTACATATAAAAGGAAGAATATATCCATTATGCATATATATAAAAAAGCTATAATTACGCGACTAATAATTTGAAAACGACGATGATTAATCTTTTTAAAGTATTACAAGATAAATCGCAAGATCCTCGTAGGATGCCATACATATACACTGGGCTAAAATAGAATTATTTGTACATAATGGTTTAGGTCAAACAACAATGTGTATGGCTCAGATTTTCGCAGAACTAACTCATAGCTGTCAATTAACATTTGAACCGCAAATAAGCGTCATTCATTTCCCTGTTAGCTTTTTATTCGCACTAATTGTCGGTAATTGTTAACTTTGTGCATATTAATTATTACAACATTATTTTAATCGTAAATATCATGTACACTGGTTCTTGGTAGAAGTTGCATAATACATTTTCGTATCGTAAATCGTAATGACTACATTATTATGATTACCAAAATTCAATTTACATAGTAATTATTTCAACGAATCGATGTACAAGTTCCGTCTCATACACAATATACCTAGTGGTATTGTGTACAGATATTTTTAATACGGTAAAAATAAATAAAAAAATCTATATATCATACTTTTTCATAAATGAAAAGTATTATATCCACTTAAAATAATGATGACGGAATAACCAAAGTTTTTGAATAGAAATTTTCGAAATTTATCAAAAATCTTTGAACTCAATTTGCATTTTCCTCCCAGAAAAATACGGAATCACCTTCAAAATACAAATAATATTGTCCTTGTCAACTGTAATTAAATAAGCAACGTTTTTGAACGTAAGTAATTATCACGTTGAATTCCGGCATGAACGACTCAGTAGTAACTTATATTCTTGTCTTGTGTGTTGGTTTAAATCAAAAAGCCAAAATTGTGTTTTCTTAATACATACAATTTCTTATAATAATACAAAATGGTAAGTACTTTTTTTTCAATTTAAATAAACGCGCTAAAAGTTAAACCATTTAGCAAGTAGGAATGCATTTGCATAATACATAAATTTGAGGCAAACGATAAGTAAAGTCTGTCTAAGAAAATCAATATACTTATTTTATTTGAAGATAAATCTTGAGATAAAAATGAAAATTATATAAAACAATACATCAATTATTAAAAACGTTAATACGTACTGATCACTCACGGTTCGCTTTTTTTTTTAAATTTATTGACATAATTATACTATTTATGCAAATTTTTAATTAGAATACTTAGAGCTAAGCAAATTATTGTTGACAAACTATAAAAAGGATTTAAGCACAGATAATTGTCTTTTTATTATATTATTACTTACTTATCGGATAATTAAAATTACATGTCATTGTCGTTATTATCCATACTAATTTTTTTTAAAAGTAAAATTGAATTGACGCAGGATTTGAACTTGTACAAAACTAATATTGTACTGCTATATACAAAGCCAGATGAATCTTTTGGAAAAATCAAAGAAACAAACGATTTACAAACATAAATTCATATATTTTAAATCTCTCGACGTTTGCTATCGATATACATATGTATAGTATTTACACATAAGTAAATAGTGTTATTTACCGAACAGAGTACACTATGCAAAGCACGTACAAGTACCTGTAAGACATAGGTCTTGTAACATTTGTCATTGCACTTAGAACTTATACATACATGATACAATAAATAGTAACAGATTTTCAAACAGTATTTAAATCTCGTCTACCAGAATAATACTTTTTACTGCCTTCCGGAACAGTGGTACCTACCAATTATTTAATACCGTGAAGTTTTAGTGCTTAATGTAGCCCCACTACCAAAAAAATATTTGACTTTAACTTTGAGCTTAAACGCAATTATTCACTTCCCGCACATTTAAACGATTTAAATATCGGAAAATTTCAAGAATAGCTTTTAAGAACATGGATAATAAGTATATTTAATTTCGGTTTAGATTTACTAGGGCGTCGATTTAAAAAACGTATAATAATTTTATAAGTTAATTATTTTCATAAATTATCAATTTCTTAACTTATCTATAAAAAGCTTCGTTTGATAATCCAACTTATATTTTTTTATTTTTTTTAATGAAGTTAAAAACTCTCAAATTAAAAACACCACAGTTCCATAAATTAAGCCTATAAAGAGAGAACGAACATTTTCAAGCAATGGTGAAAAGCGTGCTTGATATTTTTTAATGACCCTTCCAACAACTCTCCAGGCAATGTAGTAAATAGCAATGCTGGCTTTAATTTTATTTCCTTCTGTTTCAGTTATGGTATCGCGTGACCGACGGCTGGAATGAAGTCGGTCAATTGTCACTCACGTTATATGGAGCTAAAGGGCTCAGCGCGCTCAACCTGAGCGGCTCAGTGAATGCCTACTGCATACTTGAGGTTGACAATGCGAGAGTACAAACACACACTATTAAAGGCACCTCCGAACCTAGCTGGGATAAAAATTTCGTTTTGTAAGTTTGCTTTTGTTGACATAATATGCAATATTTAAAACCTGGATGGTGCCAACCTCATATAGAAAATGGACGTCAAGTTTTTGATGGCGCCTTCTTATGGCATTACGTTGCGATAGTTGAAATTAGGCAGTACCTTTTAGTTTCGTCACGTTCAACGACTAGTTGACCTAATTTTTTATTGTAATTGCTGGGTCGGTGTGTTAATTTTGAAGGTTTCCCAATTTACGCATAAAATAAAAAAAGAATCATTATTGTCTTTCAATTGTGTACCGTTTTAATTAATAATAGTAACGTATAATTATGCAGGCCAATCTTACGCAATACATAAAGTGAAATATATTAATTTTCTACATGGTGCTATATTTATACAAATGTATTTACAAGAACTTTGACATATTTGGGTGGGTTGATTACCAAGAAATATCCAGCAAAACTTTGTAATCATTGCATAAACCATAATAATGTCTATTCTAACATTTTTTAGTTCAATAAACGACATCACATCTACAGTAGACATCGCTGTACATGAAGAGTCTCTTATCCAGTCTATGAAAGGAGAAATGCTAGGGAAGATATCAATACCGTTGTTAAGGATAAACAATAACGAGAAGCGATGGTACGCGCTCAAGAACAGGTCAAAGAAGGGCGGCGCCAGAGGCAACTGCCCTCGGATACTTCTAGAAATGTCCGTCGTATGGAACCCGGTAATGATTTAATATTTTACCCTTAGATTATGAGTAATCGTTTTGTTTAACGTTTTAGTTTTAAATTTATGGTTTGTATATTTTTAGTAATGATTATTTATAAATCTATAGTCATTTTATAAAGCTTCTCCCTCGATCAAAGTAATGTTATGATCTGTTATGAAGTTGTTCGATCGATAGTAGACGATATTTGGGTAAAGATTTTTTGAGAAATTTTTTGACCTTTATTGAGAATTAATTATTAATAAAGTAACGAAAATTCTAATTATAATTATTTTAATCTAATTTATTTTCCATTTCAGATAAAAGCTTCGATGCGAGTATTAAGACCGAAAGAAACTAAATACATCCAAAAATCGCCAAAATTCGACATTCCACTTATTTACAGTAATTTAATATTTATAAAAAATATATTTAAAGTCTTCCGAATGGGAAACGAGCATTTCAAGTGAGTCACTTAATTTTTAAGCGTATTTTGAACGAATTGTCTGTAGTATGATCAATGTCTGCATATAATCTTTAGTAGGCAATGATATTACATTAAAATATAATTGTTAGTAGGTAATATTTTATTACAACAAAAAAATCGAAAACTATTTTGACAGATTACATAAAAATTGCCATAAATTATTCATTATATCAATATCATGCACAGATTATAAATATTATATATTAATTATATTTCCGATATAAACGAAGTTTTTATTTTTTTAGACGAGTATTCGAATGGGATAACCAGGAATTGTCAGCCATCGCATTAGGTGGATGGCTTATTTTCTGGTACTTCTTCAGACTGTGGATGACACCCTTGCTGCTGCTCTTGCCTTTTATACACTATTGGCTTGTCCGGAGAAGTAAGTTATGACGTCATAGTTATTTGTAACTCTTCGAACATTTTGGATTAGCATGTTAGAGATGTCACGTAAGCTTTCATTTGCTTTTTTTATTTTACTTAAGTGCGTAGTACTCCACATTTGTTCGCATTACAAGTTTGTTTTCTTAATTAACTTTATTCTTGAGGGTATTTTGAATATTGAATATCAATAGGCAGACAGGCTTATTGAAGTCAATAATTAATTATTGTTATTTGCATGTATAATTAAGAGTAAACTGATTACTTATTGCGTTACAGATAATGAACTTATTGTTCCTCTGTGTCAGTCGGAGGATGACGAGTCAGACGAGGAAGTGGAGACACAAAAGGTGATTACAATATATCATACCCTCGCTACCGGCACACATACATAGTAATGTGGAGTGCACCCATTGTTTACCACTTCATTGGAATACAATGAGTCAATCTCATTTACTCTATCGGCTATAAATATATGCCTAAGTGTTTTAAGCAACCGTTACATTTACATAAATATTATTTCTGTATTTATTTTTAAATACAGACATTTATACTAGGGAAGCAGAGTCAGCTAGGTGATGAAGTAACTATTTTTACTGAACTCAATACCAAAGAAAAGTTCAATCATATTGACTCAAAATGTAGTTTAAACTTTGCTCTTGTCTAGTACTTTACCATTATTTAATTAATTAATTGAGATCTTTCAAAAGCTTTTGTAGTTTGAATAAGATTTATTTATTTTAAAATTTGTGACTAGTAAAAAATAAAATGACTCAAGAAGAATGAAGTCATTTTATTTTTTAACTTTATAATGTTCTTAATTTTTGAAATGTCACTATGACTAATTTTACTTTTTTACCACAATTAATAGTAGAATATTTCAAAATGACGTCATAGCACCCGCCGTGACGCAATTTATTAACGTCAATATCATACAAGACCAGTTTTCTGGGTTTTTATTCGATACATGTCATGTTTTGTGCCGTTCACTTTGCTTATTATACCATGAGTCAACTTTTATGAAGAAAAAATAATTCTATAATCTGCAAGTAAATAAAAAAAGCATACCTATTTTAATGAGAAGTGGGAGGATCCGCCGATAGTCGCTCAAGTCGATGCATTTATTTAAAATATAAAAAATAATGTTAAGTAATTGTAAAATGTATTAGTTTTTTATGTAACTTATTGATTCGATACCTTATCTATTACATGGATCTCACGCATTTTTCCGATTAATTTTTTGACGGCATATAATTTTTTGGGAAATTTTTAATGAGTTAAAGATAATAATTTTATTTGAAACTTGCGTTATTATAACAAATTAATTTCCTACAAATTAATGCTATATAAGCTTCAGTGCAGAAATCAGCTACGACGTTTTAGGCTGGATTGTATCTAGAAGTAAATCTTTGTAATAAGGTGGTTTTTTTTTGCAGGATGAAAAGACGATCAAGACGCGGATATCCGAATTACAAGATCTCACTATAACTATTAAGACCGGAATTGATTACATTGTGTCTGTCCTTGAGAGATTACACAAGTAAGTACCTAAAATTTGCATAATTATTATTAAGACATTGCTTCCATGATATGACATAATTATATCTACTTAATACTTAAGTACTTGTATTTTTTACTCTGCGCTTAAAAGGCCCGTTATTTATTATATTGACAGTCGATATTAAGACCTATATATCATATCCTACGCCGAATAATAACGGCTTATTTTTCTTTATTTATTTCCATTTTCTTTAGCTTCATACTTTAAGGAATATTCTGACAACTAATTATTGAAAACAGTTCACGAGCTACTTATTAGTACTTAGCAAGATTTTTAGCAATTGAATTTTTTATATCAGATTATAGAAATAAATAAATATTTTCAGAACATTTATACACAGCGCCGTTTAGTTCCAAGCTAAGCCGAAGCTTGTGTTATAGCAACTAGATAACGGAATAAATTACATTTACATACTTTTCTTTTGTAAATACATACATACAACACAAAGCAACACCCAGACCCCAAAAAATATAAATGTAAATTACAAATATATTTTTCCGGTGTGGGAATCGAACCCACGACCCTTCGCGCAGAAAGCAGTTGTGCTACTGCGCCAAGCGGTCGTCTATAAATAATCTATTTACTTATGTCTAAAAGAATTTTCAAAATCGACTCAGTAGATACCTTATATTAGTCTATAAATGCAAATAATAATCTCTATTTGCTGGAATAACCCAAATTACTTGTATCCTAGCTAACATTTTTACCTTTCCTTTCAGTTTGGTAAACTTCAGTGTTCCATACTTGAGCTATTTAATTATGCTCGCACTCGTCGGCCTGGCTGTAGCATTCTACGTCATACCAGCCAATTATTTGTTCATGGCATTCGGTAAGTTATATGTTTATAAATTACGTGTCACGTTGTTTGTCCGCGATTGACTCCTAAACTACTGAACCGATTTTTAATTAAATGTGCACATCATGTGCAGTTTGATCCAACTTAAAAGAAAGGATAGCTTACATCATAATATATGCGAGCAAAGCTGGGGCGGGTCACAAATATACTAATTATAACAAATACTTGCTTCAATGCGTCGCGATTTAGATGATAAAAGCCGTTGTAGTAATTAATTTTGTTTGACGACATAAATGATCCAAGACTATAATATTTTATCAAATCTATATAATAGTCTAAACAAAAAGTGCATTGATATTTATTTCTCTAGCCATTAATATTTTTAAGCAATAATATTCCGAGGCTTTAGATATTAAAATTATTAGATTTCATCTGAAAGATAAGTTTTGTTCTTTTGTTCTATATTATAATCACTACTAATGTTATAAATGCGAAAGTAACTCTGTCTGTCTGTCTGTTGCGTGTTTACGCCAAAACTACAGAACCGATTGTAATGAAATTGATTGTGTAGAGCCTGAGAAAAGACATGGGCTACTTTCTGACTAGAAAAAAGGGTTATAGATTGTAGGTATATATCGATCGTTTGTATTTTATAAATACAAATTTATCAATTTATTTCTTTCCATTTATAAAAATGCATCTTATTTCAGGTATTTACAAGTTTGGTCGAAAGTTTTTGAACCCTGGTAGAATCCCGAACAATGACGTTCTAGACTTCATATCGAGAGTTCCTGATAATCAAATGCTGGTGAGTTATAACTACAATTCATTGAATAAAAAGAAATAAAACGAAGTCATTAAAAAGGTTTTATTCTTTTTTTGTTATCAAACTTATTTATCTATGGTAATTTGGGTCACAGGTAAACTGGAATGTCAAATTTAACTGGCAGTTTGATTTAAATATATTTACAAACATTACAAGTTAAAAAAAATATTGTAAATTATTTCATAACACACAGTTTAATCACTTCTTAATGGCCTTTTGTGTTATATCACAACACAATTTGATTACACAACTCAATTATTACGTAGAACTTGACACAAAAAAATGTCTGAATAGTATCTATAGTATAAACAATTACTTATAGCAAAATATTTAAACTAATTAATGGTTATTGTTTTTTTTTTAATTTCAACTACCGCCTTCATAGCTCTGACCTATCGCAATTAACTTGTAAATAATTAGCTTTGAAACTATAAGAAACATAAAAAGGTAATAAAAGATAATAAAACTTTTTTTTTTCAGAAACAATGGCGCGAATTGAAAGTTCCAGAACCAAGCCTTTCGCGTTCAGATTCAGCTAAAAGGCGGTAGAACGATATCTATACAAAAAGCTGGGCTTGCATTTACGCGACGTTCGTACAATCGTAGTGCCATAGAATAGTCTATGACTAGAAGGAAAGAACGGACGCTATCTATGCCATACACGCTGCTATGTGATACAAATATCACTGTGAAATCACTGCTATTTAATATAGAATTATACATCACAGCGATAAATGTGATACCATACGTGAAAAACCTGTTATAATATTTTTTTTTGCTTTTAAAAGCTTAGCTTGCCATTTGTTTGAGATATAGATGTAGGCTTTACGATACATATGTAAAACCTTATGACGAAATTGTTTGTACACTTTTCTATGTTTCTAAATTGTACCCAAATTGTTATATTTATTAAATATCGTGCATTTACAGGAATGAAAAATGATTTATTGAGCTACTTAAAATAAATTTACAATCACTGTGATATAAAATAATAATGTGATGCAATAACATTTGTGATATTGAATTGCTCAATTTATTTTTAGGTGCAAATTATTGCAACGTGTATGGTAACACTAGATGTAGATGTAGTGAAATGTGATTGTAGGTTATAATGTAGTATTTATATAATAACGTACTAGTATCACAATGTATAGGAGTAATACCTCAAATTGAGGTGCTGACGGATCTTGCCAGATATTTCGTATTTACCTCTTCATTAGGGTTTGGTACATGTAACTCCTTCCAATCTTTCTGAAAATCAAATGTATCGTTATAAATCTATTTATCGATGTATTGTTAGTATTTAATAAGAAGCGATAACATACCAGTATTGCGTCGTCTGGTATTCGCGAGAAGAAGTCTAATAAATCATTATTTAACACTCGATTTGGGTTTAAATATTTCCTTGTGAACTTGAATATACCTGCAATTTAAATAAATAAAAATATCGATATAATCGATCATGACACTCATATAAAATGTAACTATCTACTGATAAAATAATTTTCAAAATCGGTTCAATATATCTAGAGCCTATAACGTAGGTATAGTTTTATAAAAGTTTCCTAGTCTTTATCTGTAACTGTAACTGTAACGGTATTGAAAGCTGAACTGGCGTTAAGCTATAAGTCCTATTATAAGTCAATTTCACTAAGCTTTATCATTATAAACTGTTCTTAAGTTTACTTTTTACTTTTTTATTTAATAAGGACTGTTATTTACTTACAAGATTAAAGATACGTGGGCGAAACCATGGGGCAGTAATTGATAACAATAAAAATTAAAAATCTTACCAAATCCCATGAGGATGTAATTGAAAGGTATGATGTAGAGTCCAAT
>JADANM010001663.1:6811853-6854648 GCA_026213755.1 Eurema hecabe | reverse complement strand
GAGGCCAAGATCAAAAGTATTATCGACACGTAGCTTATATACGGTACTTTGAAACTTATTAAGCTGAAACATTATGCATTGGTTATGTATTGGTTATGTCTCAAGTTATTTCGGGTGGTAAGTTGGTTCGGTGCCGATTGCACAAGGTGAGGTTCTATTTTAAATTGTGCCCATATTTTATATCTCAAAAAAATAAAATTATTGGGTATGGCTATCTTTAAAGATTAGCAAGCCTCAGAGAGATCACTGTTTAATCATTTTAGCGGAACTGATCCCTTAACACAGATTATTTTAGTAATCTAGCTAGGAATCAGTTCTAACTCTGAAAGATTTTGTCGCCATTATTGATTATTACTCTTTGTAAACCTTTGGCAAATAAATAAATAAATAAATTAGAGCCTACATCTTTTTAAAAAGTCGGTAACCTACTCCAGAGTGTTCATGGCCGACAATATCCAGTTTCTCGCTCTTCAGAAGGCTCGCCGACTCGTTTGCCCCCTTTTTCATACAAAAATTGGCAGCTACAATGGACGTTAATTACTAAGTGTTATAAGTTTGACGTGTCTGTGTGTGTGTGTCAGTGTGTGTATGTGTCCGTCTGAACTCTGAGGCAACGTAGCTCCCAAACGGATGATCCGATTTTATTTGTTTGAAAGATATATACGTCGAGAGTGTTCGCTATGTTTGGTGGAAATGGGTTCAAGTCTTCAAAGTCATCAGGTCTTTGTTAGGTGTGATAGGAATATTACACCCTCAGTTTGCTTGCTTTTTTTGGTCGGGGGTTCATGTATTTTATAGTAAAGGCTTGTTTAATAGTGTACGTACTTGTAAGCTCTCTCAGCGTACGATGCGATCATCTCGATGCCGCTGGTGACGGTGATGGTCACGTGTTGGAGCTCGTTTATCTTCAGCCGGCTTATTAAGCCCTTATCAGCCTCGTCTTGTATCTAAATGTTATGTACATTCATTTTAATTTAAATACACAAACTCTTATTAATTATTGTACTAATTGTTGTTTTCTTTGATAGCCTGGGAGATACCACTTTGAATCACGAGGCCGCAAGTTACAACGGTTCTTCTCTTAGATTCAAAATTATCAGAAACAAGAAAACAATTTTATAACAACCAACTTTAATAATACTGTCTCAAGATAATATGTTTTAAAAGCTTTTCTTATTAATTTAAGACATATTATACCTTAACATTATTATTATTATTAACATCCGTTTCATCCTCGGCCGCATTTTCTCGAGCTGCTGCTACGTTATCTGTAAATAAAATTTATATGTTAGTAAAAAAGAAACATTATCAAGTTATTAGAATCCTATGTTATTTATTTTTTCATCTAAGTTTCTACAACATATGTTTATTCCATTTAATTGTTTATTAATTATCTTTTTTTTCACATTTTTTACGTCACGAATGATATCAATAATTGCTTTTAATAGAAAAAATCATAGTGGCTCAAATAGTTCCACAGATTATACAAACTATTATACTAACCTAACTTCTTTTGAAGTACAATTCTAAAATTTTCGCAATGCTACCACATTTATGAAACCATATACTTAGACTACTTGCAACGTACCAACATGACGGTTCCAAATCCAATGCCACGCAAATGGCACTAGAAGCAGAAGCGGTATAGTCCAGATTTGTATATAATAGCAGAATATAATCCAACCAAACAGAACCAGGAAGGAAAACTCTTGATCCTCCCATTCAAATACTCGTCTACAACAGAAGTTATATTATACAATATAGTATAAAAATTAAATATTTAAAACAGGCTATGTCGAAAACCAGATACGTTTAGGTTACACATATTATGCGGCTTTAAATAGGTATAAGAATACCAATATTAAAAATATAATGTCGTTACAAATACATTTGTAAGATTGTTATACCTAATGCAATCATCATAATTTATATAAGTACATATTTATTTCTTAGATATTGATGAGATTCCAAATAAGTCCTCTTTCACTTAAATTTATTCTAGAAGTTTTTTTATGTATAAAAATTCCTTTCTATCGCATAGATAGTTTTATCTAATGTCCGTTTGTTTATTTTTGGGATGGTTAACTCCGGAACTAATGAACGTTGATTAGATAACGTCAAACAATTAAACCATGTGTTTTCGTATTACATATTGTAACATGTAGACATTAGACTGAAGTATCATGTGATTTTTGTATTATGAATGAAACCAGAATTTTGATTGAAACCATGAAGCACAATTGCTTACCAAAGATACAGGACCAAACAAAAGAAAAAAAAATGTATTCTAAAGTTTTAAAATTATACCTCAGACTGCAAAATATTAAAAAACTAATTTCGCCACCACGACTGCGTTTCATCACAAAATCCAAAGTACCTACTGGATTGATTTTCATCTTTCTTTCACTAATAGATAATGAGATTCATTAGAAAGATTAAAATGTGTATCTTTACTTAACCCGGGCGTGTCATTAAAGTACTCTACTTACTTGTAAAATTCGTTAACTTCAACCAACGCGTTGAAAACATTGGATACAAATACGACATTACTGTACAAAAGTCCTATATCAAATTTGATACCCTTCTTCACTATATGCTTTTCTTCTTTCGGTTGGAAAAGTTTCAGAGACGCCTTTATCTGAAAAGAAATAAATGTGTTTATTACTCTTTGTTTCTGTTGATAGTGAATGAAAATCCTTCTCAGGCTTAATCTCTTTTTACGTATATACACTTATTTACGTTTAAAAGTACCTCAATAAAGAAGTTTATTCTGATAAATAATCAAAATAAATATTTTTGAAATATTCTTAACTGAAAGTCGCCTTCAAAAGTTAACAAAGACATACGATATTTTAAAACATCTCAACACAAATGTAATACGACTTTTAACATATCTTATTTTATTTATTTATTTATTTATTACACTTCGTATTAGGTACAGACAGTTAATAAAGTGAAAAATTAAGATTAACTGGCGGCCTTATCACTACTCAGTGATCTCTTCCAGGAAAGAAAAAAATGTAATAAATTACACAGTTATATAATACGTAAACACGTACATACTATACACATATAATATATTATATAAATATATACCTAACGACAATCGAAAGATAGATTACATAGCACTACATATTATAATAATTAAATAATGATATTAATAATACTACTATACAAACTATATAAACTAAACAGTGTCAAAAGCGATTGAAAGATAGTGCTGATGAAGAAGATTTTTAAAAGATCTTAATAATCTAAGATCTTAATAATAATAAGATTTTTAAAATATAGAAGAAGATCTTAATAATTATGAAAAGATGAAATTATTATGTCCTTTATTATGAGGATTTAATTGAATTGAAGCGTATGAATGTGTTAATAGCATTCTGTAAATGACTGTACGTGTGTAATTAAACATCTTACTTACAGGGTGAAACACTAGAAACATTTGCAACAGTACTCTGGGGAAATGCCCCCGGGCACTGTTCCTTTTGTTGCGATCCTTCAGAGCATACCACCGCTTCTCGTCATTCACGATCCGCAACAAAGGGATCGATACCTTCCCTATTGACTCATTGAGAAGGGTATTTGCTATTGAGCTCTCGTACACTTTGAGGTCCAACGTCGATGCAACATCTTGAATATTGCTACGAGTGTAAACGTTAATCGGGATAAAAAGGCGTTTTATAATTCATACGACAGTTTGAAACAAACTTTAAATTTAGTAAACTTATCAAATATCCTATCCTACTTATTACTTATATTAGAAATGTGAAAATTTGTGAGAATTTATGTATGGATGTAATTATGTTAATCTTTTACGCAAAAAGGGCTGGATTTAGTTGAAATTTGGTATTTATACCCTGGATTTAGACATAGGATGCTTTAGATCCCGGTATTTTCCAGGGAACGGTAAATGTGCGGATAAATCCGCAGAACATGGCTAGTATACTATAATGAGAGTTTGTGTACGCTTTAAAAAACCATACACATAAAAATGCAAAGTTCTCATATGTATTAATAATAATAATAATAATTTATTTGCCATGAAATCATTTAAACATTTACAATTTAAGTGATCACCCGACTACTGAACTACTTTGTATAAAATACTGTGTCTCAGCAGTCGGGTCCTTGCCAATGTGATTAATTTAAATAAGCTTAAATGAAATTTAAGATAATACCACAGAACAAAAATAAAATAAAATAAAAATTAAGTTGAAAAAAGAAGAGTGAGTGTGTTTTTTATGTGTGTAGTATGTGTGTGTGTGTGTGTACGTATTGTGAGGGACTAGTAAGTGGAAGGTTTTTTTTAAGTTATCTAACAGCTACAGCTACCTACAGAATGACAAGTTTAGGGTTTATTAAAGTCCAGACGGACCATTTTGCGAAGCTATTTTGAAAATACCCATTGACATTTACATAATTCGTACCACCTGCATATTATTTTGGGCTTAATTTTTAATTACTTTACACAATCAAGATATCAGCCTTATATCAATCAAGGCTTATATATATCACAATACTTGATAGCACTCATTATAGAGATTGGAAAATAACGTGCTTGTATCACTACAACAAAACAATCTGCTTCATAAGTCCTTCAAATTTAAAACATTAAAAATTGAAATAGGTCGTGGTTTTAGATTATATTCTATGTAATCTTCGCCTTATTCTAATCATATGTATTCGAATAATATGTTTAAAATGTGTCGAAATTATTTACCTAATGTCAGTCACGATTTCGACCGATTAAAAACATTCTAAGTCCTAAATAAACAGATAACATTACAAGTTGAATGAAATGGTGTTATCTCGAACACATTCAACCACGATTATTGACGTAACGACAATTTTCTACAATTTAAACGGTTTTCAGTTTAATGAAACAACAAAAATCGACAAATTTATGACATATAAAGATCGAAACTGTAACTTCCATATTCCAAGACTTATTAAATTAATACTTAGAAAAATGTCTTTTTAAACATGTTCCAACTAAAGTAAGGCTCAGTCGCATGCCATAACGTAAACATTATTAATAATTAACCATACTTACAACACATAGCATCTATTCCAAACGATTTCCACGTTGGTACCAGCTCGATGAGTTTGAACTTTTTGATTGTCAACTTGAAGAGTGCAGTATGCACTCGGCTTTGAACCCAAACCCCTTGCTCCGATTAGTTTTACGTGTAATATTCCGATTTCATTAAGGTCCGTATCTACATTCGTTAGTTTCTAAAAAGATGATGTAAATAATTCAGAACACGTAAAATTTTGTTAAAAATATTTCCATATTTATCCGTATTTATCAATTCAATTGAAATACAAGCAAAGCTTTGCTTTAAAATCACTTACATATTTATCTTTATAGCTACTAATATTGCACAAACATTCGCTCGGTGCCATAATAGCGCGAACAGTGCACATTGTTATCGATAAATGGATTTTGCCAGGTCCATCGTCAAACTCCTGCCATAGTTCGTGGGTACGTTCTTTTTCTAGCGAAGACAGGTCAAGGACACAACTGTAAGAAATATATTTAATATTATTAATTTCGAAATCGTGGATTAAGTTTTCATTTGTAATTGCATTTGTTCGATAAAGGCATTATCAGCGTTAATGATGATTACAAATCTGTCTGTGTGTTGGTTGATTAGGGGACATTATTTGTCAATGATAGGTAGGTATTGACTAAAATCAAGTAATTTTACTTTGTCTAGAAGAGGAAGATGAGAATGGTGAATATGTAACGAGCAATGATGTTTAGATCTAATGAGATCGAGAGAAGGGATAAAAAAAAAAATGATGACCGAGCTATTTTTCCAACTTTAACAATTGATACGAGTTAATACCAATTACGTTAATACCAGTAAATCTTAAGATTTAATGTACTTTGTGTCAATAAAATGATATTATCTTTAACGTTTTATATTTATGTCAGGTAGAAGGAATGAAAGCTTATTCCTATTAAATATTTCTAGCTGAAATTTGACTATAGTATATTGTAGCAATAAGATTAAAAATTAAAATGCATATAAGTACCTGCCTAATGAATGCTTGATTTTCCCGTTGTTTAATAACGAAATGTGCAGTATTTGGTCGTGTTGCAGATGCATTTTGAAACTTTCGCGCCATTCTGGGTGCTCTATTTTCGTCGAACTCTTTGATTTGTAGGACTCTAGACCCAATCTAAAAACATGTATAATAGTTATAAGATTCTAAAATAAGAAATTATATAATGCTGTTTAATTTATCAAATGAAAGTAGCTCGATTAAACGTGCGAAAAAAGGCCAGAATTACATCAAGTACCCAAGATTTACTTGACGCAAGATACAAATGTGATTCGTGCTCTCTTGCAGATTTTTTTTCGAAATAATTTATACAATAATCCGATTGGATAACAGCTAGATGCCAACGATAGTAGTATCCCAAATCCCAACCAAAAATAAATATTATTATAGGTTTTTTACCTGAATTTACAATAAAGACTGTATGGTGTGCCATCTTCAATCAACGTCGATACATTTTTGGCTTCGATCAAAATTATATTGACTACAGTGCTCCAATCACTGCTCATAGATTTTGACCTTTTAGTATTTCCGATCTAAAAAAGAATTATAATGGTAATAGTTGCTTTATAATATTAATTGTAGACAAAAAAGTTGAGGCATTAATGATAGAGAAATTATAAACTGAAATAGTAATTTTTGATGTACGAGATTGTGGTGGAAATGCTCATTTTTGCAACTCGTCCTTTTCAGGGACTATAAGTTGGATCTTTAAGGTAAGGGTGAATAGGTCTAAGCAAAATTGACGACGATTAGGCCGCATCTGTTTAAAATCAGGCAAGATCGTGACGAAAAAGCAAATGTTTGCTTATCCGTCGCAAAAAAAAATTCCGAAAAGGGGCATCCCAATTGTGGCGAAGTCAAACCGACTAGAACCCCACAGTGTTCTTTGAAACCACTATTCGAGGGAAGCCCTCCGTACCTTATAAAAAGTATTAAACATTAGCCTGTCCACGAGCATACCAAGTTTCTAATGCAAACGAATAATTAAACATAGCCATCCCATTGTAATATTTGAATCCCATTTTAAATTAATTCAGGTAAGCATAAAATATAATACGCTAAGCTATCTTGCTAATTTTCCCCAGCCTCATTCATTTTATAATTTGCCTAATAGCTTTTTACAACACTATCTCGTTACCACATGCACTTCGGCCCATGATTGATCGGGTAATTAAGGTGCATTATACTAACAAGGTACTTTATCTTACCTTTTCTTTCTTCGTGTTTAAGGATTGTAAAACAGGATCATGCTTGTTGCTTTTTGTGACTATATTCATGAGGGAACTGGGTCGCCATCTGATCGAAATAATTCTATTATTATATTGTATCTCTATAAAGTTATTAGAAACGTAAATGCTCATAAAAAGAAGGAATCTGAGAACAGCTTGCTCGGTCCAATAAGCTTTCTTTTGGGTGCTGATCGAATCTTAAACTTCTGAGCTTGCCCGCCTCGACATAATCTTATTAAACATAATTTACTTTAAAAAATAATTGTTCAAATTGGTTTATAATCGGCGGAGATATAAAAAAGTTTATCCCCAATTTTCCACCCTCGGGGTTTTTTTTATTATTAAATTTAATTGGGACCACCCTTGAGGGACCTATACGCGGAAAAAAGATTTGTTCAAATCGGGTCATAATTGGCGGACTTATGACGTAACAAACATAGAAAAAACATACGGTTCGAATTGAGAACCTCCTCCTTTTCAAAGTCGGTTGAAAATTTTAAAATAATGCAGATCATCAATCAAAACATAACATATTTGATAATTTATCTATATCAATTAATAGTTATATAGCAAATCCAAAAAGTTACATTTAAAATTAATAAAAACAAAAATCAATCAAAAAACAAAGATACTGAAACAATCAGATATAATCACCTAACTTTTATAATAAAGGTTATAAATATGTAGTAGATAGTAAATTAATGTAAACAATATTCAGTTTACCTTCTTATACTTTTCGAATTATTTCTAAGAACCACTGCACTTTCGGATGCTGTATCCATTCTAAATTTTTAAGTAAAAGACTTTTTCCGATTCACACACGATCACATTTTACCTTTAAGCAAGTGTGTATACAACAAATATAAATTCAATCAAATGTTGTCTAGATTATCCGTCTTTCGTCATATCTTAGCCACTATCTTATCAAACGATAGATTTACTCAATAACACATAAAAAGTATCGATTTGTATGTATGTATTTTTGTCTTAAGACAATGAATATAATGTTTAATCTTTAAAATTCGGTGTTCTTAATAACAATGTTAAAAATGGCACAATCAGATATAGGGTACGCTTACACTCATGAAAATTGAAATTGATACATTTTACGCCAATTCTATACTGAAGATTGGTACCACCTCCATGATCCAGCCAATTTCAAGCTTAATCCGTTGCTCTACTACTTAATTAATCGTTATTTTGATTGAATTTATATTTGTTGTATACACACTTGCTTAAAGGTAAAATGTGATCGTGTGTGAATCGAAAAAAGTCTTTTACTTAAACATTTATAATATATAACTAACAACGGGATTAAAAATAAATGGCGCCGTTTAGTAGAGGCTATGAATTATATGACCAATGATAATTAATATTAGCGGAGACATATTATACAGGTGTCTTATTTTTTATTTATGTCTCCAAACCATACTATAAGCTTATATTATGTTATTTCTCTCTGAATATTGGAATTAAGTATTTAATATGACTTCATATTTAATTAAATTAATAAAAAAAAATAATAATTTGCATATCGATTAAAACAGAAATTCAAATACCTTTAGGCTACTTAAACTGAGTTATGCATGACTATACATACGGTTTTGAAGATATATAAATGAAAAGATAACAAGGTTTTATTTGATAAAACTGCAAATTTAAAATAGTTTGAACTTTTTTATAAAAATTCGAAACGATGTAATCTTCTTTTCGAAGACTACTTAACTAAACTTTAAAACTTGACAATAAATAATAGGAACGACATCTTTTAGCGTAAAGTTAACAACTATTGGCGCTAGCATCTACTAGTTTTCGCTATGTACCGCTTGGAGCGCTAGAGGCTAGCGTCAGTATGCAGTTTACCGACAGCTACGAATCACAAAATAATATGGATAATGGAGCGCTAGTGTACTGTGTATATTGACTTAAGTTTTAATGAGTTGTATTTTAGTGGCGTAAAATATTTTGTAAGAGGTTATGTGTAAAAATAGTAATTTTAAGGGTTATTAGTGAAAAAAGTGCAATAAAACACAATGGAGAAAAGAAAAGAAATATTAAGTGCTATAAAAATGTGTCGGTTTTGTTTATCTCAAACAACACCTCTCACGAGTTTGTTTGAGATAAACACCAATAAAAACCAATCGTCAAAGGACTCGAATCTTTCTTATAAAATTCTATCATGTCTAACTTTTGAGGTAAGAATATTGGCAGTATTATTATGTTGTGACTAAAATTTATACAATGGACGCCACCTATGCTATAAGTATAACCCGCTGGCACCAAAAAATATATTTTTCTCAATAATAAGACCTATAAATTGCTTATTCTATGGAAATAAAATTCTCTATTTAAAGCCAAATCAAAATACCGTTAAATACCACTATTCATACAAAAATACGGCAATTTTTACACAACAAATGACAATTAAATGACCTTATTTTAAAGCGCCACCTAGCGTGTTTTAAATTGCAAATTTCTTTCTAAAAATCTAAAATTGTGTTTATTTTCAGGTATTTCCTTCAGACCGTATGCCTAGATATATTTGTGACCGTTGTAAGTTTTTTATGGATATGTTCTATGACTTCAAAAAAATCTGTCGTGAGGCTGATGAAGTGATACTAAAATACATACGGAGTGGTTCATCTCTACAATCAATGTCTTGGCCGAAGCAACTTTTGACTGTAAGTCTTATTACTTATCTGGTGTAAAGAAACTATAATGTGTCACTAAATTATTATTCCTATCTTGTAAACAATTTAACTCTTTTAATAAACTTAACTTTTGACAATATACATTTTGATAGAATTGTAGTAAATTATTAACCATACCTGAAGCTTTATAATGCTGCTTACAATTATAAAGCTTTCTTTATTTTCTATATAATACTCCTTTGTATAAACTTAAATTACATTGATAAATAATGTTTCGAATCAACAAAAGGGTCACTTAAAAACCAAATTTGTATATTTCTTAACAGCTGTACAATTTGAGTTCAAGAAAGGAACCTATAGTAAAAACAATTATTGAAGGAGGTGCTACGGTCCAAGTTTCATCACAGGACACAAGTGACAGTGAAGAAGAAGATGGCAACATTTACAATATAAAGGTTAATTTATTTTATTTATTAATTATATTATTAAAGTTATCTCTATAAATATAGCAGTGGTATGGCCATTAAAAGTTCTGAATTGTATTGCATAAATAATTTACAGTAACTGTTAACATAATTACAATAGAATGAAATTTATGTTAGCGATATTTGTCAAAACGAGAAAATAAATTTATATTATAAACATTTGTTGTAAATACTGCTTTATGCTTTTCTCTTGTGATTTAATATCTATTGTGACAAAGTATTTTGAATAATCATATTTATATTTTAAAATCAGCAATAACATATTGTTAAATTACCTTAAAATTCAATTCAAAATCTATACGACTATTATATATAAAATTTTAATGCCACTTTAGATTGGCGAAGGGAACAATGATGAAAAGACAACACAAATCAAAGTTATTACCAGCAATAACCAGGATGAAGATTCAAAAACATCCATGAAAGGTAAATTTAATGAATCCCTTAATTGTGTAGTTACTTATAGACAAAGGAAAGTATCAATAATGTTATTTGTGATACATCTCTATTTATATTTTCCTTAATTAGAAACATTAGATTAGATATATCCTACTCAAAAATATTATATTGTGTGTTCATAGCTTTTATAATGTATTTTAAGTTTTATTAGTTATTAAGCTTTCTTATATTTAAGCATGTTAAGGTATGTTTTACATATATATTTTTGCTTTTATAAAAGAGTATTTACTACCTTTTTCATTAGTATCTGCTATTTAGCGTTTTTGTTTTCTTTTTATTAGGTTATTTTTATTATATTTGTGTGTGAAAGTTCATTTTTCCTATTGATAAAAAGCCACTTTTTAATTGCATATTTCTTTATATTGGAGATACAATTTTCTTGGCTCAGATAACATAAGTAGGTTCCCAAAAGCAACAGGAGCAAAGGAGCTGAACGAAGGCTGTTGTGCGTGTGATGAATGCGATAGAACTTATCCACTGCAACAATTACTAGATCTTCATAAACAGCAAAAGCATAGAGTTAGGAATGTCGAGTGTGACCAGTGCGATGCGTAAGTAACCTTTATGATTTAATTGCTGAAAGTATTCTCTAAGCTAAAAGTTTTAATCCTATATTAATTTTATTAATGTATTCAAAAGCTGTGTAAATTAATATTTGACTATAAAAAAATTTCATAAAATATGTATTGATTATGAAATTCAATCATGGTATTGTAATTTATAAAGGCTAAATGGTTCCTTGCAGTAAATTCTTCAGTAAATATGACCTGGCCACTCACCAACTACGTCATTCCGATGAGATGCCATTCCAGTGTGTCGCTTGTGAGAAGAAATTCAAACGCCTTATACTCTTAAAAAGGCATGAAAAGGTGCATATTATTTTATGTTTAAAACTTATTTATGGTTCTAACTATTTTACTGAGTTTAAATATTTTTAGATTATCCACTCGGATCTACCCCAACAAAGTTGTCCAAAATGTCCAGCAACTTTTCTATCATTTGAGGAGTTATCAGCTCATCAATTGAGACACATTCGCCCTAACAATCAGAGCTATGTATGTGATCTATGCGATAAAACGTAAGTATTCCTATATAACCTTTACACTTAAAATCCTTGAAAAGTATGTTAATTTATTAATTATGAAAACTTTATCTTATTTATTTGGCGAATCACTTGTTGATACAAAAATACAAAACAAAAGAATCTTAATTTATAATTATAAAAATGTACAACATAGTTATTGAAAGGAACAACTTATTAATTTTGTTTACACTAAATCTTGTTTCTCGTGTTGATATAACTTAAAGAACTTCATGTATTATATTCCAGATTCAGTGTTAAGTCAACCCTTCAAAGACACAAAGATTTAGTACACAACAAGATTCCTGAATTCGGATGTGAATATTGCCCAGAGCGTGAGTCTTATCTCTCGCTAGTGTTGAGTATAGTAGTATTTAGAATAAAAGCTATGAACATACAAATTGCGTTTAGTTATAGGAGCTGACACCAAGTAAATATAGCATAATTTTAACTTTGCAAGAACTACAACTTATTACTTTGTGTCAGCTACAAAATGTATAGTATAGCCCTAGTAATAAATATATAAGCTTCAAAATGCAATTATTGTAAGTTAATGATTTGAATTTTTATATAAATTTCAGGATTCAACTCGATACCAAAACTGGCGCGTCACGTTCGCACGCATGCGGGCGAACGGTCGTATCCTTGCAAATATTGTGATAAAAGTTTTCTGAAATCTCAGCATTACACAAGGTAATTAATTAATTAATTGTTTTTTTTGCTTTATATGGTTTTTGAGTGTTCCATGATATCTTTATCCGGGGTTTTTGGTGGACCAAGTAAATTGTAAAGTGACTTATTTTTAAAGGATAGATACAAACTTAATAGTAAAAAAATTAGGTATGTGTGCGGTTCACACACACAAAAGAATTAGTTCAGAACATATACAACAAGAATGAATAAAATATATTTCTGTCTCATTGTTCGCCGTCTTCATTTTGGTATTTGTGTCACTTACCTGTCGTTTTTTTACCGAAGTTTTACTTCAAAATTATTGTTATCTCTATAGGCATCTCCGTGTAAAACACCGTGAGAACGTCCGTCCGATTCGGAGCCAGGCGGAAGCTGAAGGTGACCCGTACCGCTGCGAGCAGTGCGGCCAGACCTTCCGCGCACAGGACGACCTCATCTACCACTCCGCCATCCACGCTACACAGAACCTCATCTGCCCGCTGTGTGAGGAGAAGTTCGAGAACGTCGATGGTGTTACTTTGCACATCAAGACGCATGTTAAGGGTAGGTCCTTATTTTTTTTTTTATGACATGTAGTAAAATAACACATACAAAAAGAAGAATACAGGCTCCATGCTTTCACTATTGCAAATTGTCAAATGGGATAGTATTAATATACTTTTGATGGTCTAAACATATTACCTTCTTTTGTCCTTTTTTATGATGTTGACTACATCTCACTTTTAAACGAGATGGTGTAGAGTGTGAATGATTTAAGGTGTAGGTTGATCAAGGAAAATTTACATTAATCCATATAAGAAAACTTTAAAGTATGAATGTGATTCGTACTTTATAGTTTTCTTATGTCTTACTACATGATAAAGCAAATATTTAATCATTTCTTTGACTTTCATTAAATACATATTCAGTGTATTATGTGTATTCTGTCAATAATGTTCATTCTACTTAGGTATAGAGTTCATGTGTGACTTTTGTGAGCTCGTCTTCACAACCAGAGAGAAATATGAAAACCATTTGATGATCGCCCACGAGGAAGAAATTCAAAATGTATGTACACTTAAATCATTTTTATATTATTTGGTATCACTTATTTTGTTTGTTTATACTTCTTTAATTTCTATGCAGGAGTTGGGTGAAGAAGAAGAAATGATGAAAGAGGAAGGTGACGATGATGAAGACGACAATTGCATACAAGGTATGTTATTTATTCATTCATTTTAGTCTATCAGTCAAAAGTATATTTTTACCCGACTACGGCAAAGCCAAAGGAGGGTTATGATTTTGACAGGCTATGTATGTTCATCTGTTCCCTCGTAACTTCTAAACCACTAATCAGAATTCGACAAATGACATATCATTAGAAGCGTCTTAATTGTCCGCTGGTTATAGGCTATATAGATTTTCACCAAATTCAATGTGGCGCCCTCTAGCGGACAAAATATACAGAGTAAAAAAATAAAGTTAAGCTAGATATGCCGTGTTTGGTATCATTTTAAAGCGCTTCACTTGTACATTTCGAATATATATATTACTAGCATTTGCTTGTGACTTTACCTGTATTCATGGGGTACTTTTATACTTTTTCAGCGTCGTTTTTTGTCGTAGTTGGGTTTTAGTTTTTTTACTTTATCTTGTTTATTAAGTACTTGTTTCTGTACAATTGATTTAGAAAACGATATCTGTAGGAAATATGTGATTATCGAGATGATAAATGGGATAAGGGAGGGCATAAAGAGGATTCTTTCTTCTTTTTCATCTTAAGTTTGAGAAATATGTACTATTGTGTGGACTTCATTTATAAAATTGTATTAAACTAATTTTATAATGAAATTCTCTTTTTTATTTCAGTAAAAGATGAAGGTGACCACATGGTGATAGAAATTAAAAAACCTGATAATTTTATGGTAAATAGTTTTATTGTTATATACATATTATTATTTTAAGTCTTTCAAATATTTATTTATTTTGAAAATGGCTTAATTGAATAATTCTTATTATAGATATCTCAACATAATCAAGAAGATGTAGAAGATAAAGTTGAAAATACTTATTCTGAAGGTAAAAGATCTTTTTTAAAATGTGCCTCAAATATTAATCATTATTTATACAATATATGTATAATTTTAAAAAATGTCTTATATTTAAATAGAAAGTGAACCAGAAACTGGGTGTCTCGAAACTTCCGTTGAAGAGATCCAGATGGTTCCACCAACTAAGGCGAATACCAAGGAGTCAACTCCTGAAGTTGTAAAAGCAGTTCCAACACAAGCTACAGTAATAGCAAGTCAAGAGGTACCAAAGAAAGCTGTATCACAAGCTGCTGTGGTACCAACTCAAGCTTCCAAGCTCTCGAAAGCTGCTGGAATTATAAAAAATCAGGTTGGTTGGAAAATTCTTCCCTATCCAAAAATATTTACTGTTAGTCCATCTGTCACTTAACGATATCTTTGATTTAAACAGTTTAAATTTCAACTATTATAAAGTTTAAAATCACTTGCATGACAGTACTGCGTATTATATTATCTAAGGTTTATAAAAATAACTTGAAAAGTTCTCAAACCTATAAAAGTATTTCTGTATTATTTTGGTTATTTATTATGTATTTTAGTTATCTAACTTTTGTCTTTTATATAATTCAATTATAGCCCACTGTCGTCGCACACAAGATGGAAATAGTTAAACGAAAGGCTGCTGAACAATCATCAGAAATTCGTATGTATTTTTGAGTATATATATTTTATTACTAGCTTTCACCCATGTAGTTGACCATACCGGTTTAAAAAGTAATCTCTGTAATCTGGGGTATAATCTGTAGTCTAGCATCAGAGCATATCAATTCATTTCTCATTCAGTATATTATTCATGCAATAATATCAATTCATGATACTTTAAAAAATACTTATTTATCACAATAGTAAGAATTTCTCTATAAGATACAAATTTCAATTTATATATCAGTGATAATATTGTTTTTGTGCTTTGAAGAAACAACACCAAAGGAAAAAATCACAAAGGTAGAAAGCAGTAACAGTGCAGGCTTCAGCGATAAGTCACTTAGACTTTTGGAAAAGGAATTGCAAGATCTGAAAAGGGTAAGCCAAGTTTCTGTGTTATGAGTTATATTCTTAAAAATGAAACACAATATTTAATTTAAATGAAATATAATTTTCAATTTACATTACAGACAAACTCACGTTCAGAGGTTAATAAAACACCATTATCTAAATCTGACAACCCCAAAGGCAGGCGACAAATTGTGACATCCACACCAAAATTAAGGTAACATTGTCATTTATTATATTATAAAGCATATTATATACATTTAGATAATATTAATGTACATGAAAAATAATACCCAAAATTATTATTTCTCCACATTGCAGAATCACTGAGGAAAAGAAGCAGCAAACGCAAAATAAATCACCGGCTGTTGAGAAGAAAGTGTTCGAACGTCGCCTCACGAAGGAGAATAAGGAGCCTAGACAGGAGACCAAGAATAATGGGAACAAAAAAGAAGAGGAGAGGGAGAGGGAATCGAAGGAGATACCTAAAGTAACTAAAAATCAATTACTGAAATATACTTTTTGCACTTTCAAATCAATCTTCTTAACACTTCAATATTCTGTAAATAAGTGTTATGACAGGAAGAAGAATTATTAATTTTCTAAATACAGGGATCACAATGTTTTTTAACCTTTTTATGTGTTACATGTATTTAAAATAAACAGATAATATATGAAAATGTAAACTGACAAATAGGCTGTCATAAACTGAATTAGTTGTAACTGTACACGGTCCAATTTAAATAGAACTTCTTTCATTATTTTTTCTTTATTTATAAATAGCAGAGTATAGTCAAGAACGGTACTAGCGACAAGAGCATCGATGAAGGCATCCGCCGCTCGACGCGCCCGTCCAAGATCAAGGACTACGCCAAGATGATCCGCGACCGGTCGCACGGCAACTCCGACGATGACGACGACTCCGATATGGATGATGAGGAGTATACGGAGTCTAGTCCAGAGGTATGCAATGGTTTCGGTCAATTTTGCTGGTTGAAAGAGAAGAAATAAGTATTTTATGTTTTATATATTATGTAGGCTAAGATATGTTTTTTATTATATACCTATAGCTATAGTTTTTGTGTTGTTTAATTATATTTAGAGAACTTATAATGAATTAAATATTTAACGAAAAACTAGCATCCTTAATCAGTTAACTTCTAGCTTAGGTTTCTCTGAAAAGGCTAAGCAGAAAAGCAAGGCGTAAACATTTTTCTTAAACATTTTTTACATTTCCTGTTAATTGTCTTAGCATTGTATAATATACTGTTTAGTGCTATATTATGTTGTATAATTAATTTAATGAATATTTCTACTAGTTGTTTACTGTGATATATATTCACCTGGTAGTGGAATTTTTTAAGTATTTTACATTACGTCGAAGACTGTTGGTACTGTTTCTAATTAGCCGTCCACCACTGTATATCTAAATAATATATATCTCGTAGCCGCGGCAGAAGCGCAAGTCGAGTGTGAAACCCAAGTCAGCGCCGCCGACGCCAGTACCGGCGCCCGCGCAGACGCCCGCCACGCCCGCGCCGAGGAAACGCGGCCGTCCGCGCAAGGACGCTCCCAAAGAAGTGTATGTCACTTATTGTGTTTATTATACGAACATCGAGTCACAGGCATATCTGTGACTTTACCTACTGTGCAAATCAATATAACATTACATAATACCTTATAAATTATAGCACTTGTCATGTAAGCTATATAGCTCATGAAACATTTTTAGAATATATTAAATAATAAATGTTTCGTAATTCATGAAGTAGCTTCATTAACACAAACGCTACAATTTACTCCACAAGCTCTGGTATTGTGACAATTATACATAGAGTTTAAGTTATAAGGAAATTAAATGTAAAAACTAATAATAATGTCAGACATTTACACATGCTCTTATATTACAGACCCGAAAAAATAAGAAAAGAAGAATCAATCAGCAATGAAAGCAAGAGTCAAGATTCCGAAGAAAAAGAGGCAAATAATGAAAAGTTAGAAAAGTCAGCTGTTTCTGAGGCTAAGGTGACGTTTGCAATATTATATAAGCCTTTTACTATATACCAGTACCAAAAATATAATTAATACCGTCAATAGAGACTGAACAGAAATTTTATAAAAACATTAGAAGTTTTAATAATATTTTTTTTTTTCACATTTTCAGACTCTTACCAAAGCTGACCCAATATCTACCGAACAAAAAGCACCAGCAAGTAACATACTGCTCTCTCCCACTGGTCAAACATTAAAGAAGGTAAATATGCTCATAAAACTTTTAATAAAATATATATATAATCTTATTGATAAAATAGAATTCTAAATCTATCTTTAGCCGACAAAAATTTTAATAAAACGAATAATTACTTTTAGGTGCCAATCAAAGCATTGCCACCCGGTGTTAAACCACTGCCACTGCCAATGAACGCACGCCGTAAGTATTAGTTTCTTTACTTATCATGATTAGAAAAAAGTATCATACACTAATTCATGTAAATTTTATAGAGATATAGGTACTCATATTTCAATAATATACTTAGTTCTGTTTTATATTATATGCATTTGATTTAAGTGCTAGATTGGTTACATTATTTAGGAATCCATTACAGAAGCTTTCCATAAAACAATCAAAAGTATATGCGTAAAAAATCTTGATAATACTAAGATAACTAATTATTCATATTTTTAACAGCTATGGGCCAAGGGGAACTATGTGAAATGCAAATTGGCAAGAAAGTGGTGAAGGTGCAAAAAATTGTCATGACTAAAGCCGAAGTGGAGGCGATGGCTAAAAAGGGCCTGGTCGAAATGAAGGTAAGAGGCCCAAACTAAAATTATTTCTTCATTTATTTGTCTGAATTATTGTGGATTGGAATAATTTCTGCCTATGAAGGCATATAAGCATGAGCTTATTTATATAAGATACGGAATAAACAATTCATACAAACTCATAGAACTTGATATTCTCTGCTCTGGAGACTGGATACTCATAGACTACAGGCCCATGTTGAAAAAATGATGGGTCATTAAAACCAACAGGTGACCTATCTAGAACGATATAAGAGCATAAAATAATAAGATTCAGCACTATGACGTCACTTGTAAGCTGTCCAACTGAGTGCAGGTGAGAATTCGAAAGTACAACCCTCGATTTTTTCCCCATTTCGCATGATTTTTGTACGGCGTTGCGAAATTATGGATTAGAAGCAGTATTGAAATAGTACGACACAGATGCCGTACCAAATCAACTGACCAAATTCACCCCGGTACTTGTCGGAAAGTAAATTAAAATTCCGACTTTGTGGCGCCCCATTTTTTAACGGCACTGCGCGTTTTCTTATCATTTTTAATCTATCTATACAGTGGTAAGAATGCCGTACAAAAATCATGCGAAATGGGGAAAAAATCAAGGGTTGTACTTTCGAATTCTCACCTGCACTCAGTTGGACAGCTTACAAGTGACGTCATAGTGCTGAATCTTATTATTTTATGCTCTTATATCGTTCTAGATAGGTCACCTGTTGGTTTTAATGACCCATCATTTTTTCAACATGGGCCTGTAGTCTATCATATCCAGTCTCAACCAAAATAACTTTTTAATGCAGACATTTTTAAACATTTCTTACCACTTTTAAGTTATATTTTTATAATATTGGTAATTAATATATTGTCGCTTTTCATATAGGATGGCACCATGGTTTTGAAACAAGGAATTAAGCTGCCCACATCACCAGCATTGAGTAAAGGTTAGTTTTGCAATACTAAAATAGTACATCATGTTAAGATATATACAATTTAAATTTGTCTTTTATTTCTTTCAAATGGTTTTTTTAATCTGCCTTAAATTTATAAAAAAATATTGTTATATTCACAGAAGCAAAGGATTCGCCAGCAAAGAAAGAAAAAGGAACACCAACAAGATGTGATCTTGGGGATGATTAATATAATATTTTAGTTCAGTATAGACTATAAAATTATACAATTTCACTGAATTTGATTTAATGTATTGTGAATCGAAATATATTATCAAGACAATTTACACAAAGCAATCAGAATCCAAACTTAACAGGTGCAAAATAATAACTGAGTATGAATTATAAACAATCATAATATATAACAAGCATTTTAAAACTTGGTCTAAGTGAGTGATTTACGTTAGTTTTATTTTTATATACTGAGTTTTGAATTAATATAGTTTCTAAATCGTAATGTAATAGCTAAGTATCATTTAAGTATATCAAGACAAAAATCTCTGTACAGTTTAGCTGTATTCACATATTAAAATAGTTTATTTTGAAACTGATTTTTTATTTACTTCCTAGCCAAAATTCGGGTCCTCAATTTAAGTATAAGCATACGACCGAATACTCATACGCATATTAAATTTAAGTACGCCTTAAGACTTAATTTTGATAGAATTGTAAAGCGAACTGTGAAATCGCACCAGTTTAAGTTGTACTCAAATTTAAATGACGTATTAGTTATTTAAGTATAAGTAAATCTTAAAGAAGGGGTTACCTCTGGAGCTATGCGTCAGATAACATAAACTGACTGCCATAAATATAACCCGTATACCATAATATAATCGTTAATGAATGTGAAGTTAATCTTTGAAGAAGGATTTAGAGGAGAATATCAAATGAAAGCTTTTTAAATTACATGTATATTCTATCAAATGATATTTGGGGCGGTACCCTCCGTGGGCACCTCTTCAATAGAGATTTTATTTAATTAAAGCATTGGCGACAATGATAATCAAAATATCGTGTAGTTATTGTTTTTATCTCGAGTATAGGCATATTCCAATAAAAAATAAACCATATGGATTTTGCAAGTAAATCCAGTAGCCCATTCATTTGTGCCCTATTGTATTGTCTTTTTATGGTGTTTAAAATAAAAAAAGACGTAATTTCTACTTCAACGAAATCAACTTTACTACAACGCAAAAACATTTTCAATCATGTAATTTAAAAAAGGTTCATTATTTTCAGATCAGCAACTTGTTCAATCTACATGGGCAATATTTTTAATGTATATACTATCTATGTTGCACTTTTAAAATTATATTTTTTCTTCTGTGGTAGTTATAACTATAGTATTTCTACTTGATACTAGATGTCGCTATACCAAACATTCAAATGTTTAAATAATTTATAGATGGCGCTACTTTGTTATGCTAAAATAACTGTCAAATGATTCCCGCTCAAACAAATGAACCTGTTGGCGGCTTGTTCAAATTATCACAATCAACGTTAATACCGCATCAAAAACACGCGGCAGCCGCAGCGGCATTCGAATAAATAAAAAACGTTAATTTATTCTATAAATTAAATTGTTATTAATTTAACTGAAAGTGTATCAGTGAACTATTTAAATAATTAGTTCTTCAGGTTTCAGTTAAGGAAGATATTTATTATTTGTAAGTGTTTTTTTATTTATTAGTATCATATTATAATTAAAACGCTGTGATATTTACTTAACACCTTCGTATTTTATTAGAATTGTATTTATTTTTTTGCTATTTTTCAATTAAAATATATTATAGATAAGAGAAAAATACGTATAAAAATAGTTACAACTCCTAAAACTAATTATAGTAAGTTTGAAATATTTTTTAATAACATATTTATAATCACAATTTGAATTTTATATTTTAATAAATACTTCTTAAGAAGAAGTATTTTTTAAAATAAGTATTCGTATACCATTTTGTATCTAATTAACTTTTAATTATACTAAGTATAAATTTAACTAGCACCCGAAACTTAAGTTTAAGGTAAATGCTTTAATGATTTTTTATAATGTTCCAAAATTATCTAAGGTCGAGATTAACATTAACAATTGACACAACAGAGATGTTTTATAATAACTTAAAATGAGGTTCTCACGCGAATTTGCAAATTGAATACTATAAACTTCGTTCCATTATAGGTACTTAATTCATTCATTTAGAAGGAAATTACTTTAGATATACATATTTGGTATCCTCTTAAGATGATATTCGCGGTTTCAGACATTGATTTCGTAACTTAAAAGGAAAAATGTTTTAACATATTATTCATATGGTATGTCATTTGCACTATTAATAAAAATGATGAATTCGTCATAAAATTTTGACACGTTCGTGCTAAGCCTTTTTCTTAACATATTGTCACAAGTTCGTGGATACTGAGGAAGCGTCCAAACTCCATGTCTCGTTAGACTGGGAGTGATAAAAAGTATACAAATATTTTAGTAACCTTCCGCAGTATAGTGAGGCGTTATTTGTCCCCCAATTTGTTCAGCAGCCAAATATTAACTTAGTGATAATTCAATTTATGCCAGATCAGATTGTCGCCAGTTTTTTATTATAATATAGACGGGAAATTACGTAGTGACTTAAAAACTAACCAAAAGATAAATGGTGTAAGACGATGGGTAAAAAACTAAAAATACAGTTTCTACTTAATTTACATTATTAACTTACAAATTTAAACATACTTAAAACTGGGTGGGTTTTAATTGTAAATTTATCGAGTTAATATGTTTACAGCTAAGTATATGAATAATAATAGTCCATGGCTTTATCGTATATAATACTTTTTTTCTAATAGATAATATTTTGATGTTTTTAATTTAAATTTTTTTATTTTATTTCTTTTATTACGTAAAATTATGCCAAAGAACATGAAAGTAATGTAATATATACGAACGTCGATATCTTAAATGCATCTTAAAATAATATATATTATACTACAAAATATGACGAAAAATTCCTTAGTGATTGAATGGCTAATCCATCTTGATAAACCGTCGTGTCGGTATTTTGACGAATTATCAATGTCTAAAGGTCCGCCTTGGCTTTATAATTTAATACATATTAATTCTCGTCTTTAACGATTACAATGAAATAGGTACATCAAAATCTATTGCGTAATTTTAATCTGAAGATAGAAAGACCGCGGCAAGCGACTTTCTCTCTAAAGATTTCGTTTCAAGAATCGAACGCATAACTTTTTTTTTCTCCAAAATGTAAGTAGCCAGTTTAATTATTAGTCCTCCAATACAGAATATTTAATTAACACCACTATCAATTTCCATAAGTACTTTTCACTGTCAACATGTTTTTATACTCGTTATCGCTATCATCATATCGCAACCCGAAAATCAATGAGCGCTATCAGTTTCAGCGATGCTCTAACTAAGGCCTTGGTACCAATGAGTATTTATTACCCCTGGATTACAAACACATGTAGAATGTAGATAGTGATGATAGTAGCCTGTGTCGAATACTATGTTACGACACGATGCTATGAATGTACCTGTCGGTAAACATTTGTGACGCTCGCTGTAAACAATTCTAATGTGAGTCGTCAGTTCTGAAGCGAATTGTTTAAGAAAACGAGTGACAAAATTTTTTTTAGTAAGACCGAGCGCTAATTCGATACGTAGCATTAAAATGTTAAAACTACGTAACTACTTATATAATATTCTTTACATGAATAGGTTTTTAATTTATTCCTATAAAGAATAATAATCTACATATCTACTAAATTATAGGATGAGTTTATGTTTCTATGTGTGGTGTAGATGTAGGTAAATGTAGTATAGAGTAATCTTTGAATTTACGGACTCAATTTTAAAGACAGATTTTATATATGCCATATTATTTGTATGTGTCGTAGACTTTGCGTTAAACCCAAATTTTCAAGAAATAAAATCGGAAGTTATGCCTTTGCAAACGCGAGTCAAAGCTAGTACTACAGAAACAGTCAAGTCTAACCTACGTTATGTTTAAGTATGGAAAATGCGCCTTGGTATCGAAACAATTTAAATAATACGTAAAGTGTTATAGTACAATCGTAGCAAATACTCAACATAGGTCCAGCCCCAATACGAACCGACTATTCGTGCTACGTCCGCTTCATGTATAATAGGATTATGTAAATACACTTCTATTTCAATAATATTAAAATGAGTATTATTATTGAATGTTGATGTACTTCTCTTTTTTATTTTCCACTTTACGTGTAATAAAAAAAATTATAATGAATCATATTATTATTTATAAAAAACGAATTCGCAGTATAAATGAAATAAACTTTCCCAAATAACGATAACATCGTTTAGAAAGGAAATAAGATGAACGATACTTAAATAAATTTTATCAATATGCCAAATAATATCTAGCATATTTTATCAGTCACAGTTTTTATATCATAAGTATTCAAATCGGCGATCAAAGTAATCAATTGCAGATTGAGTCATTGATATTTTTCATATTTCCCGGCCTCATACAATCTGCATTAGCTATTACAAGACGTGACATATATAATTTATATCTTTGACCTTAGTACATATAGGAATCACGAGCCTAGATCGAGACTGATAAGTGATTATTATAAAATCTTACATACCTACACCTGGTTTTACTTTATTTATTCTTCCTTCACAGCAACATATTGAGGTTTTGCTGACTGACGACAAAAATTAGTACCCACTTCTGAATAGCCTTTTTTGTTTATAAAACTAACGAATCATTTAGGTGCCTATTTGACTATGACATTTCTCATCATCTCATCCCATACTAAACTGTTAAACTGATGTTCCTTATTAAACTTTATTAACAAGTTAAAATTATTAACAAAACAGATACCTAAACAACCGTATTCAATCTGTGCATGCCTATTGCCTATATTGATTTCATGCCACTAGATATATCAACCAATAAGTTCATTGTAGAAAAGTCTACAACGTTCTCATAATATCCTAGCTACGACCGCATAACCTTCAAAGCTGTTACCATCACATTTCCCTCGGCGATGGAACGTGTAATTAAGTTGAAATAAAATGGGCAGGCTTTTTATAATGGACGGTGACATCGGCCCGCCCAGCCGTGGAACGCAATATGGAAATGAAACGGATATCCTCGACGTGTATAAAGCGTTTTTAGCTAATACCGTTACCTTGAACCCGGGGTTGGACCCGGCATGAACTGATTTACGGTGTCAATAGACAAACTGACCAGTCATGAAACTATTGTTTGTACGTAATACAAATAATAATTGTTCAAAACGGGTTATTTTTAACACGGCAGAACTAGAGTAACAACTAGACAGCGGATAAATTAAATATATGTACTTTTCCTTTGTAAATACATACTGTATGTAATACAAAGCAACACTTAGACCCTTATTTAAAAATGTATTAGTTCAATGTGGGGATCGAACCCACAATCGATGCACTGAAGGCAGTTTTGTTACAACTTATTTGTATATAAATACACCAATATATCAATGTTTTTAATTCTTACACGAATTAAAACTATAAAACAATAAAAGCTTTACTTACACAAAAAGGCAAGCAGATAACAAAAAAAAGCTCATACGTAAATGACGTCATAATAAGCCTGCAGGTGCGAGTTAATTCACAGAAATGATTACGTAGGCCCTATTATAATAATCACACCGTACATAATAACAGAACCTAATATGGAAGCTATTTTTCCATTTAAACTTGAGAGATGTGAACCGGTATAAATGATGGAAAAATAGGTACCTACTATTATGTTGTAGGTAAGTATTATTCACATTTCCTATACAAGTTTCCTTAAATGAAGACATTAACAGGCCTACATAGAAGTGTCTATAATGACTCAGTTTTTGAATAATAATATTAATTATAATAATAATTCTGAAAAGCGGTGGCGATATCGTTTCGTTTCTCGTGAATTATGCGTGGAACCGCAACGGAGCCTTGAAGCTCCGGAAAGCTCGTTGAAATCTTATACGGAAACTCGATCGCATTCTGTTTTGTTGGTAATATATATATTATCAATTATAAGTACCAACTTTTTGTACCTATCGGATGTATGAATGAATTGATCGTTGAGTAATTAATACTTTGAGTAACAAGTAATTATTATTAAAAAAACAAAATACCCGACTGCACACTAAAAAAAGAATAATTATGTCTTTATGCCGTGGGACTTTTAGGATAAAATGTATCCTATGACACTCCCGTAATCAAGACAAATCTAACGATACCTCATACATCAAAATCCATCAAGCCGTTTAGGCTACAGGAGGTCACAAAGGAACAGACATACATACTTACATACACTCGAAAAACATTACCCTCTTTGGCAGTCGGGTAAAAATTAGAGGTACAATTAATACTTACACTAATTGCTTTAATAGTTCGCAAAATACGATATTATTAATGAAAATATAAAAGAAAACGTTACAATACAATCACTAAATTAAGCTAATTTCTTTTTTAGGAATATCAATAACAACCATGTTATTAATAAAATAAACGTAGATAAATAATGACTAATTTAACCTCATTTCATGGCTCAAAACAATAAATAGATAGTAGCATTACGGTATGCAAATCGAAAGATTAAATGCAAAGCCTGCTACCTTCGTTAATTTGTTTAAAACATGATAAGTTCTGAGATCATTATTTATGATTTAGTTTAAAATATAAACATTTTAAAGGCTATTTTTAGAAAAGATTTATGAATGAAGGCTTTATACTCGTAAATTAAAGTTATATCCTGCGATGATAATAACATTATTATAGGCTTTAAAAAATTTTATTTGTTAGCATTGTATTAGATATTTGCTACATTTTCCCGCAAAATGTACCCTATGGACTCTTTGCAATTCGGTGCAAAGATTAAAACTTAGATTTACACATTGAAACTTTATTTTTTTGTAATGACTCGAAAATGGGAACTTCGTATAAAAACACATAAAGGTTATTTGGAGAACAACTTTGACTTACATAAACACCAGGTGTATAGATCTGTAAATATGGTAACAGTGTTGATAAGAGTGGCCACGTCACGGTATGCCCTCAGCACACATTCACCTCAATGATAACATGCCTGAATACGATAATTAATACTATCTGTCCGTAGACATTTCATCAGTAGGTACATAAAGTTAATGCAAGTCTACGAGAATATATATTACGTCTGACACTACAATATATCGCTGATCGCTCTGAATATTAGGGAAACCTTACGTTTTGGGCTCGGTAGTCTCAATTTTAGTTTTTTTCTTACATAACATTCATTTTTAATATACCTAATCCTCAATTAAGTAATCATCATTAACGTTTGAGCTCAAAACTTTCTCAAACATGAGAACAATATTATATTGTTCCTCTTAATTGCTATGAAAAACGCATTAGGCCATACACAGAATAAATTAAAACGAATCTGAATACGACGCTCCACTTACATAACATTAACATGTAATCTGTGGAGGTTAACATACCATGGTAATTGATGTTACCAGTATCCGCCCTGAGCGTACTACCGACAAAAAACTAATGGAACTCAACCCGTCCCTTTTCACATTCGACGGTAAGAGATGTAATCAAAAACACTATTTTTTGTTTTGTTAAAATTACTGAGTCACCGGTGTTCACGGAGCGTGAACCCCGTTTTTCCTCTCGCTTCTCGGTACGCAATTACGGTCTACGTTTTACCGTGTCGTGATGCGTACTCGGCCCTATTACGAGTCCCAAACAAACGCTCGGGGACTAAAAAACTATCATAATTACACGCTGGTAACGCTGTTTGATGTTGTACTCGTCGTATCCGGCTCGCTCTATTTTGATTATAGCACGTAATATCATTAAAACTTTTATAGTACCTTATAACAGGCTGTATAAATAAAAATTGTGCCGAACTTGAAAGAGGCCTAATAGATATCAGTTTATTTAATCATAGCCTTATTACGATACATGTTGGATAATAATTTCGTTACAGAGAACATTAAAATGTATTCTTAACTAAAAAACAGTATAATAATTAAAAAGTAACATTATTCTAATACTTAAGGATTAATTATTGAATACATTATTGCATCCAAACATAGTTATTAGTTAATCACTTACCGCTTATATACGTATATAAACATGAGTAGTAGTTATATAAACGACATTTATCGGTTCGATTAATAAGAGTGACATCGCTCATTAAAAAACATTGCGCAGAGTGCTTAGTGTTACTATTAACATACGATTAAGTTCCTTATTAAAGCTCAAGGAATAAAGAAGATATTAAGATATCTAAATTAAACGACTATATTTCTTAGGTAAGGATTTTTTCATAGTTTTAAGTTAATTAAATAGTTAAAATTTTTTTCACTTTGTTATTTACTAGCTGACCCGTGCCCACTTCGTTGGGCATTATGTTAATTTCCTTTTCGGTTTTTATATAGCCACCTATATGACACTCAGCAATAATATGGCTTTCTATTGGTGAAAGAATTTTTTAAATCGGTTCAGTAGATCCCAAGATTACCCCTTACAATTTAACAAACACACAAACTTTGCTTCTCTATAATATTAGTATAGATTATATTATTAGATGTTGCTTGGAACTTCGTCCCCGTCGGATCTATTTCTATTATTATGTTATAGTGAGTCAATCTTAGAAGGTAGACATATACTGTCCCGGACTTTTTTTTAGATCATTTAAAGAGGAATAATTCTTTCATACATATTATTTTTACCCGACTACGGCAAAGCCAAAGGAGGGTTATGATTTTGACAGGCTATGTATGTATGTATGTATGTATGTATGTATGTTCATCTGTTCCCTCGTAACTTCTAAACCACTAATCAGAATTCGACAAATGACATATCATTAGAAGCGTCTTAATTGTCCGCTGGTTATAGGCTATATAGATTTTCACCAAATTCAATGTGGCGCCCTCTAGCGGACAAAATATACAGAGTAAAAAAATAAAGTTAAGCTAGATATGCCGTGTTTGGTATCATTTTAAAGCGCTTCACTTGTACATTTCGAATATATATATATATTACTAGCATTTGCTTGTGACTTTACCTGTATTCATGGGGTACTTTTATACTTTTTCAGCGTCGTTTTTTGTCGTAGTTGGATTTTAGTTTTTTTACTTTATCTTGTTGTATCTTGAACTGTTTTCGCAGCGCACGCAAAGGAAGCCCTCAAAGATGACTAATTTTCCCCGTTTTTTTTCATATTTTCCATTATACCTTCGCTCCTATTAGTCACAGCGTGATGTTATATAGCCTAAAGCCTTCCTCGATAAATGTTCAATTCAATAAAAAAAAAATTTTCAATTCGAACCAGTAGATCCTGAGATTAGCGCGTTCAAACAAACAAACAAACAAACAAACAAACTCTTCAGCTTTATATATTAAAATAAAGTATAGATGTGAATTCGTTCCGTCTGTTACAACAACACGTCTTAACTGCAAAAAAATTTGACTAATGCTGAAAAAGGAAAAAAACTATATGAAAAATTATAACGATATCTTGCAACAGGGAATGAAAATTTGGATCGGCACAACGATAATAGTGTCAATATGCTTTAACATTTCACATATTTAGATGTCAGCTTTTCCCAATACCCCTTTTAATAATTTAAGTTGGTTTTGTTACAAATATATTTAGCATAGATCTTCAGTAGTTAAGTTTGCTAACGAATCAAAACATGATCGCAATATTCCCACGAAAAAATGTCCTTGAAAGTTTTTACGGGAGCTTATACCAGAAGTTCGTACCAGTCACCGCGTCATTTTCGTGACACATTCCGTTCCGTTACGTTAAAGTCTACATTATAGTATCGTAGTTAATATTTATTTACGCTTGTTTTATGAATTATCATATAGCTTCCGAGGGTCTGAGTACTTTGAGCACACAATAATCAAGATAAATTGAGAATCTGTGATAATAAAGATAGCAAGGTAAGCTTACTTTTGCTAGAATGTGTAAATGTTTCGAACACAAATGTTTATAATGGCTTAATTTCAAAGCTAACTGTTAGATAGGTAACGCCTACAATGTGACATCATCTGGATTGTTATGTTCCGATAGTGGGCCGTACAAAGTGACATTTTCAGATAATGTCAGATTTGTTAGAAATGTGTCAAGATCCACATATACTCGTAGAGCCTACTAACATTGTAAAGTTTGTCAGATCGTAACAATGTATGGATGTTTGTTTAATACTGCTTAATTGAGTTCACTTAATTTTAGCATACCGGTAGAATAGACTGCATTAACATAGAATAGTTTTGAACCTGGTATTGTCAAGGGAATTAACTGTTCGTGGTCAAAACCGAACAATATTGTAGTAAATGATATCTTAGGATCAGCTATTCCACAGAGGCGGCCGGGCGCGATTCCCGCTAGGAAACCGACCATTACCTCATCGCTATGTGTCCATTACCCACTGTACCGAATTAAATAAACTTGAAAATTGCTACAATTTACTAAATAGTTCACTGGAATAGTTATTACATCACACTATGGACGCACCCTCCCACTGCGTGTTTTATAAATAGATCCTGTTCACATCAATGTTATTATAGTATTTCACAAACAATAATAAAGTTATCATCTATTACTATGAAATGTAACATGAAGATCCTTTTTTCAAAATCCGTCCTTAAGCGAAGACTAACTATGTATAAACCGCGGCCGAAACAAAACAACCTGGGAACTAGGTCATTATTTTTACTTTTTCTCAAATATGTTGTTAATTGAATCAACGTTAGGCAACTGTAATTTTTATATACAATAGAAATAATTTTTATATTCGCGTGTGTATAAAAACATCAAGAAGGTTCATTAGTATGGAAGAATATCTTGGAGTCTTTAAGTGAGAATGTAGTTGTTTGCAAGGCTGTGGTACCTGCAAAATAATTACAAGCAATTATTTACATATTGATACATAAGTCAAAAGCTGGCACAGATGTAAATACCAATGTCCAGTACATTGGTAATTAATCTAGTATTTACATAGCGAGAAGGCAAAACATCTAGATTCATTTTCCATTCGCAATTATCGCGTGTTCGAGTCATCTGTTATTATGCAATTTTTCAATCGTGATGATGATTTTTTATTGTATTACAAAAGGTTGGCAACGAAACGTCATCGACATTTCTATGCATCGTAGCTACGTGTTTGCATTGTTCGTTGGAGATCGTGAAGGCTTCAATGTCTCCCAAAGGACGTTTTGTATTATAACTTTGAATCCCTTGTGTTATATTGTGTTGGAAACACAATTAGCATATATAATTTGTAGGACATATGATTTGGTATGTACGGGGTACGCGTTACATTGTTTAATTACGCAACTAATTATATGTATGAATTAAATCGGGCTGTTTTCGATGTGGTGTAGATTTTTTGGTTGGATAATCGGACTTACTTTACTTTAATACATACTAAAAGAAATAAAACGTTATTTTTATCATAAGACAAAGGAGGTTATACATTAATTTTTTGATAATTTATTTCCTTAAGAAACCAAATTTGTCTCCGAAGTTGGTAGATACATAATAAAAAAGAAAAGTAAAGATGTATACTGTTATCAGATTGTAAAACCGGTAATCGTTTACTTAATGTGAAAATAAGCCGTGACGGTGTAGCGCCGAGCCGAAAGGATTACAAAATAAACTATTTCTTCAAACAATTTACTTTTTGATAATCACCGTACACATGATAAGCGACACCGCGAAATTTTATAATATTACAAAATTTATTGCAAATTAATATAAATTACGAAAGATATATCATCGTTATCTTTATCTTGAGTAAATTTACTTTTACAATTATATACTTCTTATAGCAAATTTGTAGTCCACTTACCACTATACTTTTAACATGTAATAAAAATAAATCACTCATATCTACATACTAATCTTATCATACAACTATTGGTTAAGAGGTAAAGATTATAATTAGTATATAGGATGTTGACATAGTCTCTGGATCTCTATAAAACGATTTCGATAATTCTTTTACCATAGATAGCCATAATATCTATGAGTACTTATATTATAAATTCTACTTTATGTATCAGGCTGAAAATATCTATACTAGTATATAAAGCTGAAGAGTTTGTTTGTTTGTTTGTTTGAACGCGCTAATCTCAGGATCTACTGGTTCGAATTGAAAAATTCTTTTTTTATTGAATTGACCATTTATCGAGGAAGGCTTTAGGCTATATAACATCACGCTGCGACTAAAAGAAGCAAAGATATAATGGAAAATATGGAAAAAACAGGGAAAATTATTCATCTTTGAGGGCTTCCTTTGCGTGCGCTGCGAAAACGGTTCAAGATACAAAAATAATATGTATGAAAGAATTATTCCTCTTTAAATGATCTAAAAAAAAGTCCGCGACAGTATATGTCTACCTTCTAAGATTGACTCACTATACCATAATAATAGAAATAGATCCGACGGGGACGAAGTTCCGAGCAACAGCTAGTCGATAATAAATAGCGTATTAAAACATTACTTACTTATCTAAAAATCGCTACTACACTAACAATTCTTGTCAGAAGGTCGTCGAATAAATTGTAGAGGCATTATCATTTATCTCTGTCTAAGTGAGGAGCCGTTTAACAATTGTTTTCATGTAATGTAACATAAAACCCATATTTTATTTTTACAATATAGAGCATGGTTTCCATATAAGCTTACGTTTCGAATAATAATTTTCTTGCTGAATCAATAATATTAAGATAATTAAATATTACGTAGCGTAAAACAATATAAATAAAACCATATCTTCGATACTGAGGCATTTCTTTAACCTAAAATAACCGACACTTATCTTTTATATCAAAAGATAAATTCAGGATATAAATACGTAAATTCTTAGAATAAAAGAATTGAGATTAATTAATATATGAGTCATGCATTTGTAGAAAAAGTATGAGTAGAGTAAAAGATAATTAATTTGCTCATTTTATAGCGGAATTATAATATCGTATTGATGTGGTTCTCAGAATCTGTCGCGTAAAATCCGATAGGGCAACGTTCGGGAGGAAAAAACATCAGGGTTACAGAGTGTCTGCGGCGCAACCACTTTTTGTTCGACCTTTTCGAGTCCAAGTAATTGGTACTCGATGTTATACAACCGAAATAATTTCGAGCTTATTACGGTATTTCTATATTTCTGGTATTATAAGTCTTTTAAATGTATTTCTGATTAACGCTTTCTACAAAATAAGTTTTAATTTAATTGTCAACTTCACAGGTGCAACTTTGTAAAAATAATACAATAAAGATAACCGATTTGAAAGTTAAAATTTTCAATAAGCATATTCGATGCACGTTTGTACGCTGTGGACGGTGAAATATAGAGACTGTAACGAGGGACTTGCGATTACCAATGAATATGTACTAATGGAGGCTTGATTTGAATACACACTCACCTTGCATAGCCGGATGTACCTACGCTATATATTAGGTATAGCCAAAAAAGTAATAAAGGAAATGGAAAAAACGTCACATTACGTTGCTTCTAGAATCAGTAGTTGCTAATAGCTTGTTAATTTGACATTTTATACTAAGATTTTGAACGAGGTGATCGGTGGCATCCAGCAAACCTCTGGCTCAGTTGGCCGCTATATCTTAAAAAAAGGAAGATACTAATATAGACTAATAATATGTTTAATGTAAAGACCATCATATTGCACCAAATAAATCTTTATTAAAAAATACTAAGAATTCCAGTAAAAAAAAACAATCACTAATATGACAATTAGAAATTCTTTTGCGATAACTATCGCTCTAGTTTACTTCATGATTTCTTTTTCATATAAATAATTATATTCGGCCTTGGTGAAGTGGTCGCGTCTCTAATCAGCTATTTACATAAAATACGAAGGTGCAAAGATGTACTACACGAATCTCTATCCATACATGTCAATTATATTAAACTTGTGTTGACTGAAAAATTCCGTGAGAAAAAAGAAATATACCTAGTGCAAACATGAATATATATTATATAGTTGATTAATTTTTCTTATTATTTCAACTTCTTTTATGTATTAATAAAGATGTACAATACAGTCCCATTCAAGACTACGTGAGATATATTCCCTATCTGAGTAGTACGGCAGGATGCTTATGACATCAAGGTTTTACTTCATGACATATCATAGGGCTCTGGTGAATAGGCTCCTAAGTAGTTATGACACCTTTTATACTATCTTTTGTATCTTTGCTTACGATCAGGCGAGAGCTCGGGCAAAGGTCTGCTTGTTAATAAAATCCCTTTTCACATGAGCATTTCTTCACCAAAGTGACCTAATAAATGAAAAATAAATAAGAATACAAACATTAGTCAACCAAAAAATGTACTTTTCTATTGAATAGAATAGAATTTTCTAGAATCAAATCAATATTGACCATACAAATTATCACAGACAAACATTAGGCTTAAACATTTTTTGACAGCTCACGACTATCATTAGCAGTACCAACTCCATCCTTCGGGCTATCATTTATGAATATCTAATGTAGTATTTGAAATCGTGCGGGTGACATTTGTTCGTTTCAAGGTGAGAACTTCAAACTAAAGCCAAGTACTTGAGGATTTTCCATTAATACCATTAAAGTCATAAGTATTGCTTGTACATTGTATTATGTTATCTGTAGATCTCCAGTCAAATATATTTGTCCCTATCAAAACATCTTTCTGATTGCGGCTGCATATTAAAAAAGTTACTTCGGATGAATAATAATGATTATAGAGGTTAATTTGATGACAATATAAATATCAAACGTTTTAGTACCCATTGCAGTTAAGTTCTTACAATCACTCGTACAACATAAAATATATTTTAAATCCCCAGTAAGTACAAGCCAAATTTTATACGCCCTTTAAATTTAAATTGAAGATTATTTTTACATAATCGTAATTTTTATATACGCTTTTGGAAACTTATAAAAGTTTTCACTTATACAAATGTATAGAACTATTAAAACATGCATAATAATTTAAGTAAAGTAAATAATACCTTAATTATCAAAGTTAATAGTTATATAAGATAATATGTAGGTACTTGTATTTTTTTAATATTCGGCATCGGTTAATTACCCTTGTGTTGACCATAAAAGAGAATGCATTAAGAATAAAATAAGTAACCTTTTTACATTGGTATGTTTTAAAGATTGCTATCCTTGTTACTTAAATTACCACAATTATTAAGAGTCAAATAAACTCTTCCAAATATTATTCTTGACCCAATAACATTACGAAGATCGCGAAGGTGAGGTTATTTCTGAAAAGGTCCAACGTTCTGATCGTCTCTCGGTTTTCCTTAATTGATTGTAAGGAATACAAGGAAAATAAAGCTATAAGCTGTCACATAAATCGTAAGAAAGTGTTGAAGTACATAATTTTTATATTTATGGTCAAGTGTTGTATGACCAGGTCACGGTTAACCGCGGTTAAGTAATGTGCATATAAGCTAAGCATCGGCTTCCAATGCAGGCCCGGCCGTCCAATATGGAGCCGTGCCAATACCTAGGTCATTTACGTAGTGTTTTCAACGGACTTTTTACGAAGAAACTATCAAGAAACTGCAGTGTGTGTTTCTAATAATAGTTCTAAATCAAAGAGTCGTCGTGTGCACAAACTTAAACGTACCGATTCTTTTATAAGAAAAAGATAACTGAAATGGGTGTAGTATTAATAGAAAAACTGTGTAAAATCGATGCTTGGCAAGAAGAAATGTTATTAAAAACATTTAAAGTTAAAAGTTTACATACAAAATTAGCATTGTATGTAAAGCAGTTTTATTTCTATTTTTTTTCTTTGAGCACCCTACATACCTATCCTTTAGTTATCTTTACTGTTTTTGATAAACCCTCTGCCTTAACTGTTTTACTTTATCAATTCAAATAATAGAGACTATTCTATTAACCTATCTTATACTATATAAATCATTCGAATGAATTTGATAAAATTAAAAAAGTAGCAACCTATAAGACATATACTCTTACATTTTTGTCAATTTAAATAAAGGTTGGTCACAAAATGTAACGACTGTTATTAAGGCTCCAAGGGTAACACTTGGAACTAATTATATCGACGACCTCCGAAGTTCGATGTAATTGATTCTCGGTTTCCCTTTAAATGCATTCAAATAAAGCTTTGTACAAAATATTATTATGTTTTGCGGTAAACCACTACTCTATACTAGCGTCTTAGAACGGGTATAGTAAACAAATGATATACTTGCATGTCATGTCATGAGTAAACGTACAATAATAATTATTTTGTACATAGTATGATGTTCTGAGAAATAATTGTTATAAAAGCTATTGTCCTCAATCCTTAATGTTCTGCCACACCAACAACATGCGAATAAAATATTTTATTGACTCTGTAAAATGCAAAACATAAGTGTTAATATCAGTTTATAAAAAGCAATATAAAAATATCGCGAAATTATTTTTGAAATTCTCGTCACCTCGTTGCTGTTATAATTACCACTATAAGTGCTTCTTATTAAGATTGTATCATTAAATACAGAAATTAAGTGTCATTTTATGAACATACTCCACGTACTGACTAGCCGCGACAAGCGATTTAACCCGCGATTATTTCGTTCCCGTGTCAATAACGGTATAAAAAGTATCTACTCTACTTGTATGACAAACTTCAGACTAACCAATTCAGTAGTTTTTGCGTGATAAAGCAACAAACATGCTTAAGTTTGTAAGTACAAACTTTCGCGTTTTCAATATAAGTTGTATACAATTCTATTAATTATAAGATATTTTTAATGTATATTGATCATTTTTCCATAGTTAAATTAAAATAAGAACGATATTTATATATTATGTTATGTGTTGTTTCAGAAAAATGGGCGAACTAGGACATAAACTCGGATTGGACGAACTCTCCGGTGGAGCGGTCGGCATCAGCAAGGCGCTGCTTGCTGAGTTTATCGGTAAAAAACAATGCACCATACATTACGATAAGCAGTACCTATTACAATATATTCCACCTAAAAAACTTAAATTTGTACCAATAATATTTTGGCTAAGTTTATATATCCCTCAAGGAACTTTTCGAAAACAATTCACCCGATAGTACAACTACAACTACGTATGTAAAAAAACTGAACAAACAACTAACTATAAATCGAGAAAATATTTTCTTGCAAACATATTACTCGATCATGATTTAAACGGATGTAACTGCAACAGCTTCGCTATGAATGAGAACTTGTTTAAGATGTCTTAAATTGCTATTTAAATATTACTTTTTATTTCACATATATGCATGATTAACAGCTGCACATTTTTATAGTATTTTAGAGTAAATTACCTGTAAATTTGTATACATTTTTCAGTGTATCTGTATAATTAAATAAATATTATAACATTTGTTGTAGGTACTTTGCTACTGAATCTGTTTGGTTGCGGCGGGTGCATCAACGTGACGCAGGGCTCGGGCGCGGCTCCCAACATCGTCCTCATCGCTTTTAGCTTCGGTCTCGCTGTTTTCGCGGCTGTTTCGGTATGTTATTAGTTTTTTGTGCAGTTCTGACGATAGTGTATTTAAAGTTAACGCTTCGACGCGTAACGAATGGGAATTCCTATATAAAGTGACTATCATCATGATTACCATTAAAAATAAAATACCTATAATTTGGAAGCTTTTAAAATAAGGGGGATTTTTAGAGCAAAACAGAGTTGCAAGTACTTATCTGAGGTTGTGGTTACTTATCTTTAGGCAAACCCGCACTTCTATACATCTAAGAAACTTGTAGAAATTCAAGACATTGTACCACATCAAGCTTCCTTCCTTTATTTCCAGGCCATAGGCCACATCTCGGGAGGTCACATCAACCCAGCAGTGACCGCGGGCATGTTATCAACCGGACGCGTCAAACTGGCCCGAGCTGTACTGTACGTCATAGCGCAGTGCGCGGGCGCAGCGGCTGGATCTGGCTTGCTCAAAGCGTTTACCCCGGAGAGGGCTGCTGGTTCTTTGGGCGTCACCGGGCTGGGAACTGAAGTTACTTCACTACAAGGCTTCGGAATTGAATTCTTCCTCGGATTCGTCCTCATCTTCGTTGTATGCGGGGTGAGTTATTGTACAGTACTTTATGTTATGGCTCTATCTTCACTATCTTGCTCAAAACAATTGATTAGGTAAGAATGTTTGAAAACAAATATTTTGTAATTTGGGAGGGCTTTTTAAAGCAGTAGATATTAATAATTCCTTTAACATTATACCTACAATTTATCAAATTAAGCAAATGAAGTCAAACGTAAATTCCGATCATAAACTTACGACTTAACAGTCTCGAGATATGATCGTCTAAGCTTAATAATGCGTATAATATTTCATTAAAAGAACCACTCCCATTTCTTATCGAACGATAAAATTACATCTAATCAATGAAACGTAAAAATATCGAGATGTTATCGATATTTTATAATGGTTTTTATTAGGCGTCAGAAGGCACGATTAGCTACAATTGTCTATGGAGGATGACGAATGATTTGTACGTGTCTTGCAATAACCATGAGCTTCCGTGACGAGGCGTCATTAACTGTACACTAATAGAGGGAACTAATCCGCAATTCTTATTGAAATCTTTACTATAATACGCATCTAGCTACTCGAGATTTTTAGTAGCATTTATATATGTTAACATTTCGTAAGTTCTGGATAACATAAAAATAATATTTCCAGTACGCGACGCTATGAAATTGTACCGCCAATTAAGTAGTCTGAATGTATTACTTTATAAAATGTTTCCTTCTTAAAGCGAAACTTTATTTAAATCAAAAATTGAAAGAAGACATTTAACGTCATTTAACGTCACAAAAAAGACATTACTCGATACAAGATAAAAAGCCTTAGTCATATGATATATTTTTACTAATTCCCTCTATATTTTATAGCATTATAAAAAGATAATATGGGAATAATTTGATATTGCAAAGTTATTTAGTTTACTGCATCAATAACCTCGATTAGATCAAAATTATCTATAGAGTACATAAAATCTTTAATTATCCAACTAAAGACGAAGTTTCGAATTATTTACTCATAAGAAAACAATGCAAAAACGATACCTCAAAATATTTATTTTATATATTTATTTTATTCTATTTTACGCGACGAAGACGATTCCAATAAACATATACTACCAAATTAATTCTTACCGTTATTGACATACAAATGATGTGACACACCTTTGTTTTAAATATAACAATATTACTCCACTCATAAACCTTTTAAAATTAATATTCAAAGTACTTTTCATCATCCAATTACAAGTTCCAGTCCTATATAAGTACATATACACTGTATCACATCGCGTTTGCGAAAACAATAATTAAAGAATTAACTAAGGAGCTATTATATAAATTGGATCGGTAATGAGGGTGCGTCTGTCTTTGCGGCTCTATCGCGTGCTCCCCGGCATTACTCCAAGAATGGTATTTGCATAATCGATAAAATACAACGCAAATATATCACGGTGCCATTCCTCGACACCGACACGCCTATTTATCAACTATTTCCATACATACCGCTCCATTATTACACTCTTTTGGTAATTTATTTTCTTGACGAAAATATATTGCTTTAAACAAAGCGTAGTTCGTAACAGGGTTTTTCAGGCAACAACGAACTAGCTGCGCGCTACGGTATGCTCGACCGTTAATCTTTCAATTCACTTTTAATTTTTGAATTATTATAAAACCCGTCAGATTTATGGCAAATCAAACAAAACAAAATTATAAAAGTCCTCACAACTCCCCTCGAGCTTAAAAGTAAAATAACTAAAAGAACTTACTAATTATAGATACATTCTTCTAACGGATTTAGAATAATTTTAATAAATTATTTCTTCAGTAAACATAAAGTAGAATTACTCGAGAAAATAAAGTATCACGAAGCTTTTGCTTTCCAAAAGGCTAATGGATCTAGTAAATCAATATTAATCATTGTAATGTACTTACACGTACTTATCACCGTATCGAAATAGTATGGTCGGATTTGTTTATTTGTTAAGGATTAATAGATGTAACATTAATGGAATGGATGGAATGGTTTCAACTCTTTACCATTAGTCTAAGGAAGTTAAAATATTATTTGTTAATAAAAAAGACGCACAAAAAGTTGCTGTAAATTCAGTGATAGATAAGTGATTCCTTTAATTTATAATTATACTGATAAACAAACATTCCTTAAGCTTTATAACATACAATCTTAATAATCGTGACGGAAAGACTACTGGATTTGGATAATATAGTTCGAGATACAGGTAGATTAACACATACAATTTGACAAGTAAAACCGCGAAGGACGGTTGATGCAAGCTGCTAATTGTGAAAACTATTTACCTATTTAGAGTTTCACCCTAAAATTGGTCAAATTGTACATGTTATATCCAACCATTGAACAGTCAAACTCTTAGTAATAAAAATAGTAAAACTGTGCTTGCAATAAAGAGATAGAAGAGGTATATTGAGAGCATCGGTCCAGGTGTGCGACCCCAACAAGCCGGACAGCAAGGCGACGGCGCCGCTGGCCATCGGACTCACGGTCACGCTGGGCCACCTGCTCGCTGTGGACTACACCGGCTCCGCTATGAACCCAGCGCGCTCCTTCGGCTCTGCGCTCGTCGCTAACGAATGGGCTGACCATTGGGTAAGTTGATTAATAAATCATACATACTTCTTCATTTTGTAAAAGCTCTATATAAAAAGCAATTGTCGTCGATTTTGAAAAAATTTGATACCGCTTAGCGAGTTCTGGAATTTAAGTTCATCGTTTTGTGGTCGAAACAGGAACTAATAAGTAAAAAATGTTGTTCGAAGTTACTCAAAAACTGTATCGAAACTAGTCAAAGTCGACGTCGATTGTTTTCGGAGTAGAGTAACAAGGCTTACTCCTAACGCAATCGTTGTCGATATCGAATAGATTTATACTCTTTTTCAATACACCAATAAACCATCCCATTATTTTGACATTCGCATTCAAATCCACGATATTAGTTAACTGAACTCGAATCGTGGATTGTATAAACATAATCCAATCATAAATTCGGCAAGCGTACAGTACGCTTATATTTAACACTGTATTAAAGCCGTTTCACTTATATTAACATACAATGCTCATAAACGTCTGTCGGTAGATTTGGCATGATATCAAGCTGCTACTTTGTAATGTGTATGTAAACTCTTGCAGTTTGTTATCTATTATATTCCTTGACGTCAATAAATAAAACACTTTTTCTGAATACGTGTACGTGAAATTTCTTCGCTTAGAAGAATCCTTCAAACAAACTACATTAAGGAAAATATTCAATTTAGATAATAAGATATGTACATAGCATATTACTTAAATAAAAGGTGTAAAAATATCATAACAAACAGACACACGAATACATAAGTATTATTATTTTAAAAAATTACGTAATAAGTACTTAAAGAAGTTGAAGGTACAAATTATTCAGACTAAAATAAACACGTTTTTATCCGATTCTGGATCTATAATGTTTCAACGCTACTACACGAGATTTTTTAATGATATACTAAGTTGATTTCCGTTACAGATAATTTTTTTTCCCCTAAATCCACTTTATATAACTTTAAATATAACTTTTACACATACACCTGTTTTAATATAGCTCCCGGTTTTTATAAGCATTTTTGTGCTTGATGCCTTTTAAGAAATACTTAGGATGTGAGATCATCTATTAAGGTTGCAGAGAAACACTTTATTATAATACGCGTAAGCTCCATTTATAGGCACTTATGTCATTATATCATTATTGTATATAGCAATACAACATTTATGTGGGTTGAGAACTTGAGGCGTAAGATTGATGTGTAGTTCTCGTAAGTACTTTAAAGATTGCCCTACGGCTGTTCAAGTTCAAAGGATAAATGTTACTGAAGTCTGAACATTCATCTTTATAGCTAACACATTAAACGCGTGTTAAGAGGAACTACTTAATCTATCTTCGAGCGTATATTTTGTTAATTATATTATTATCTGTGGTCTATGATCCATAAGAAAATAGAGCTTTGAATGCGAACTTTAGATGAATTTTATATATAAAGAGTGACGGATTTACGGATCATACTATTCGTTTAGAGATCTTTCAAAGTACATTATATCAAGAATTCAAGTTTTTATCAGAACTTCGTATTTAAAGCTTTATTTTCTTGGACTATTGTGGAAAATAAAAACAACACTTTGAGTATGTAGAGATCCATTTATATATAATATAGCATCTGCTATAATCTCACAAAACAGCACATTTATATTTTCATTCTTATCTTACGTACAATTTATTTATTTAATGGATTCCAGTACCATATTATTTGTAGGGTTTTCAAATAGATTGTTATCAGGTCTATGCTAACGACCGGCTGTGATAAATTGATTTGTAATTGTCTATTTTATAGAAGCGTCGGTTCGAAGCCTAATTGATATATTTTTCTTTTGATTCACTTTGTTTTTGCTGGATTAACTACCTTTAGGTACAAACAATTTAGAGTGACCTTTTGTCCGTAATTCAAACAGTTTATGCATTTTAAATTTTTTGTTATTTTTACGTAAAATCTTTATATATTGTGCAACCAAACAATGAGTTAGTACGATAAAAAAGATGAAGTAATTTTAATAATTTGATTTGAGGATTTTATTTAGAATAGAGACGCAGTAGAATTTTACTGCAAATTAATTTGAAAAACTTAAAAACATTACTACCACTTTAGATTTAATACTGTTGTTATTTACTTAATCCTCAAGGTATCTTGTCGTTTAACGGCAACAATCAAAACAGGTTTAAAGCTGCTTTAAAAGAGATGTTTGGTAATTCTCTACCTCATATAAATGAGTTTGTACTTTTTATTATTTTGAAACTTTTTGTTAAATCCTTTTAATTTCTGTTTTGTCAATGTTGTATAAACAATTATTAAGAACTGCACATATAAGTAGTTTAAAGTAAAGTTATCTAATGTGTAAGTTTTTCAGTGTATCTGTGTAAATAAATAAATAATTCATTTATATATGTACTAACTGTTGCCCGCGTTACCCCTTATATTTATAGTTTTCATCATTTTTGCGGAGACAAATCCAACGAACCAAAAGCCATGAAAATTAGTCTAGTCGATCTCGAGTTTTAAGTGTTGTAACAAACCCGCCTTAGTAATATAGATATAATAATGAATGTATAATGTATTAATGTGTACCTATATAATAGATAAAATAATATAATAATAA
>JADANM010001663.1:6781657-6811753 GCA_026213755.1 Eurema hecabe | reverse complement strand
ATAGATATAATGATGCATATGTCAGGTGTACTGGGCGGGCCCGGTGGCGGGCGGCGTGGCGGCTGCTCTGCTGTACGTGCACGGCTTCTCCGCGCCGCCGCTCGACCAGCCGCCGCGCTACAGACCCGTCGCCGCCGACGACAAGGAGGTAACACACTTTTATAGGTCGCGTCACGAATGTTTAGCGCTGGACGAGAATAGCTGCGCATCGGTAGAATCGCGCTCGTAATTGACGTATTGCTGCGAGAAAGACAACACGACTGGGACAACCAATCAACATCATCAATCATCGCGCCGTCCCTTCGATACCTTATTTTTGACTTCTGCGCAGGTTTCGTTCAACGCTAAAGTTTCGTGACGCTACTTATACTTATATCTAAAGAACTTTATTGACGTGCTTTTATTACAGGAATCTTGTAGATGATGCAGATGCTAGGTCGAAAAATCGTACATTTCTTTTTAGATACCTCACCTAATTCACATCTTATCTTCTTAAAACTGTCTGTTCGAGAAATCATCGTATTCTTGAAAGTTAACGCCATCTATTGAGTATTAAAAAAAATTGTGTCCTAACAAAATTGATCACAATCCTTTTTTTTAATTAATGGATATGGAATTAGAACATAAGACTGGATAATAAAAATATAGGAATCATTTGGTAAAATGGCAATTTTGTTTACAAGCGTACTGGAGGCCGGCTCGCGGCCACAGCTTGGACCGTTGAGCAAACCGTAAGCGAATGCAAATAATCAGCGTTTTACAATTATATACCTAGAGCGCATTATGCGGCATAAATCATAATGCTTAACGTTGAATGAATCAACTATTTTATTCGTTATCGATTATATCGAGTTCTCTTAAAACTACTAACTAGGGTCGAAATGCCCACCACTATGCTCGGTAGTTGGAAAACGCTGAATATACGCATTTTCCGTTCTATAGCAGCTATTAATGTACTCAAATTCCATCTGAAAATACACTTTATATGCACTTTCAAACAATGGCATGAAAAACGAAAACAGCTATATTCAATTTGTTAGACTCTTTAAGTGCAAACTAATTAAAGTACAGTCAACAACGAAAGTGTTGATGGATAAGGATTTTACTGATAAAGGAACATTACAAATTTTACTATTCAAATATTTAAGTGTTTATATGCATTGAGGTGTTGAAAGTTAATTTTACGTTATATCGTTGTCGACTGTACGTCTAAAGTAAGGAAGAGCTTATATTATACGTACATATTTTGATAGCATTTTAATTTGAGATGCACTTAAATTTCGTAAATTTCTTATAAATATCCGCATATCTTATATATTATCATGATTTATTACTTCTGATTTAGTTTATACAAATCAGCATTATGTATAAAATTCTTTAAAGATATGACCTTAAAATATATTTATTGTTTTCAGTTGAAGAGACTCGACGGAAAAGGCGAAGATATGGCGTGAGGTCGAATTCTACACGAAGGATTGTCTGTCCCTAGCGATTTCCGCTATCTACACGGACGAACATACAAACATTATTACAAACGAAATTAAAAAAAAACCTATTATATAAATGTTCAAAATTACGATTACGTTACGTAATAAAAATTACGATATGAAATTTAATTACGATAAAAGTGAATATTTTTTTAACCTAAAATATGCAACGAGTTCTAAATCTCAGTAATGGTAACTGCCACCGACATATATAAATAATACTAGCATAGTGTTTGGTATATTTTTAATACAAAAATATTACCTTAATAAATTTTATACGTACGTTAAAAACACAATTTTTGAAAGATTTTCTCCACTAAACGTAGATGTAGAGGCGAAAATATATTTCTCGTGCACATTGTCTATGAGACCTTCTTCCAGTTTTAAATATAAGGTTTATACGATTAATTAATATTATATAAGAAATCATAGTCTACTTATTTATGTACTCATTTTGTGTAGCGCTTGCATGTAGTGTGTTTGGTTTTGATTTTCATTATATTTGTAAGAAACATTTGTTCGAGTGAAATTGTTCAAATTTTAAATATAATAATTCTTTCTTCGCAAAGTTGTGTTCACATACTTCGTTTGTTTCTATCTTGATAATAAATCGATTTATTTTAGTAAGCCGTGTTTTATTTTTTCCTTGAAATTATAAAAAAAATTATTTTTATTTAATTTTCATATAATATTTAAAGCAATATAAATCTACATTCAGTATACATAATGTGCTTTGAAGTTTAATTGGTGAAATACACAACACTACATTGTACATAACCTTTACACCATATCCTGAACCTAAGGGAAGATCCTTAACCGATTAAACAACTGAATTGCCGATTATTCGATATCAAAATGAAATATAGTTAGGATTATATATATATATATATATCATCACAAAAGACATTATAAGCGCGATTCAGAAATTGGCACAGTAGTAGCGGTCGCTACAACCTCATATTCTCCGAATATTACCTATATCATATAAGGATAGATGATAAACGTAAGAAGCTATAACCAAAAGTATTTAAATCAAACAACATAAATAAATTACAAAATAAAGCCTTTATTAGCTGAAGTAAACTTATATTAGTACAAATATTGTAATAAGATTTATGGCTCCATAAAATTGTCAGATTAAATTTTAAAAGTTATAGATATTTTAATTATTTTTTCAGTCTTAATAATATAGACAGATACAAAAATTCACTCTTGATTATTACCGTTACATTTCAGCGAGAGATTCCCTTTCACTAAAAACTATATGCTAATATCCTGTACTTTGGAAATCGAGAATCACTTCTTAATATAAATACAAACATCAAATAATTAAAAGAAAATATCATAAAAAATAAATGTGAAATAAAAATTAAATAATTTTACAAAATCAAACGATAAAGAACTATTCTTACGTAGTATTTTATTGTACACAATATTTACAACAGCTGTTAAATCTATATTAATGAATACGACATACAAAAATGGACTAGGAGATACAACTTTTATTTCTTTCTTAAATTATCTGACAGCAAATATTATTCTTAGTAGCTTGTGGAACAAAAACATCTACGATTATAAATTGCAAATTTTAAATAATTGTAAGCCCTTGAAATTATCAACAATGCTGTTTAATTCTCATTTATATTCTGTGGTACTTGCAAAATCAAATAACTTTTTAAAATACTTCAAGTACCAAATTACAGTTAAAAATTTACGTAAAATTAAAAACGTTTATATCTATATACAAAGGGGAAAACCATCTAGAAATTGTCTCTCAATATTCACTAAAATAATACTATAACATAATAGATATTATGTTTTCACTTTGATAAAGAAGTCACAATTAAAATAGTTACGTAAAGTAAATTCTATATAAATTTAAAGCACTTTTGCTTATCGTGAGGTATCCGCGTTTTGAATAGCACTGAATCAGCCCGGAACTGTGTCGACAGGAGAGGAGTATAACCCATTACCTGGAAGCAAGAAAAATAATCAAAATATATGAAAATATTTATTTTTCAATTCTATCTAGAGAACATTATTTGTAGTATGTACCAAACCAATGTGAAGATTATTACTGTATAAATGCCTTATAGTTTTAGTAATATGCCTTATATGCTAGTCTTATAGACTACTAGCGTACCCTACCTTCGTTGGGCATAATGTTAACAATCCTTTTTTATATAGCCTATAACACCCAGCAATAATGTGGCTTTCTATTGGTGAAAGAATGTTTAAAGTCGGTTCAGTAGATCCCGAGATTACCTTATATTTAACAAACACACAAACTTTACTTCATAATATTTGTATAGATACAGGTGATCTATAAATTCAGAGTGTTTTTAAAAATAAAACAGGGCTAAATAATGGCATGGATTGTCTCCGAGATAAATAAAGAAAAAAATGATAATCAAAACTGTCTCTAAGCTATATATATAAAGCAGTGTATACATATAATTTAATATCCATATAACCATTTAATTTCCTGTAAAAAGAAAAACAAACATCAAATATTTTAAGATTTTCTTGAGTACAGTCAGTTTACTGACGCTAGTTGAACGTGACAACGTCATTAGAAAATACTGATGGAATGGTTGCATTAGTCTCACTTGCACTTCAAGCCTTAAATGGAACGTCTCAGAGCGAGGTAACGACGCATGAGTCTTTTCGTGCTAGCATCCGACTCCATCAAATTAATTATTAGACGTTATGATAAAATAAAATAATGTGTATTACCTGCGAAAAGAACTGTATACACTTGTGTCTCTCGTGGAAGTGCGTCTCGTCGGCCGACAGCGTCACGGGGCAGCCCGGGCAGCGGAACGTCCATCTTGATGTCACCTGCGTTATAATTAAATCACTATAATACATGTGGTAAATTTTAGTGTATCTATGCTAATATTTAATTGACTTTGAAGACAACACGGTTACAATAAAAATCACATTTTTTGCGTTTTTCAAATTATATGTATAGTATACATTCACTCTTAAAATCATAAATAAAAAAATATTTGAAGACGTTATTGATAAATTTCATATACACGTATTATTTTATTAAAAAAAACGAACGACAGTAAGAATGTCACAAACGTCGCGTGCGTGGGTAAGATAGTGAGTGAATGAGTGAGTGAGTGAATGAGTGAGCGAGTGAGTGAATGAGTGAGCGAGTGAGTGAGTGAGTGAGTGAGTGAATGAGTAAGCGAGTGAGCAAGTGAGTAAGTAAGTGAGTGTGTGACCGAGTGGTTAAACGCAACGAGTGAGTGAGTGTTTGAGTGAGCGAGTGGTTAAACGCAACGAGTGAGTGAGTGTTTGAGTGAGTGAGTGAGTGAGCGAGTGAGCGACCTTGACGGGCGGCTTCCTGGTGATGTGCGCGACGAGGAAGTTCATGGCGATGTCCTCGCAGTTCATGAACTCGTCGACGTGGTCGCGCACGGCGGCGGGCAGCGCGCGCCAGTAGGCCCACAGGTAGTAGCGGTGCACGAACGCCGCGCCCGTCAGCACCATGCTGAGCTCGCAGCTGCCGACACACAGACACGATAATGTATATACATTCATTCATTATTCTCGTATAAAAAAGGGACAACTTCAAGCTGGACTCGCTTAATGTAATTTTAGGTCAACGGAAGTACCGTATAGGTTTTAATTTCTTGGTAATAATAAAATTCAAATATTGTTATTTATTATTAATTTTTAAAGGCTTTAATTAAAAGAGATAAAAAATAAATTACAAAATTACAGTATTATAGTACACTTATCGAAGCTGAAAAAGTAAAATGCACAAAATTGAAGTGTCTAAAATGCACCCTCCAAATTTTCACAACGCCCTGTATGTATGTTGGTGTAAAATTATGGACTAAATAAAAACAATGTTACCACATACTTGGTATTAATAAAGCTGAAAAATGTATTTGTTTCTACCTGTAGTTAGAGTTGTAGAGGAAGCCATTATTATAGTTGAGGTCCCACGCGTGGTATCTGCCAGGGAAGCCCACAATCCTATCTCGATGTTCACGCCATACTCTGAAATTGAAATAATAATAATAATTTATATTCTGCTAATGAGGAGGCTGTTTACCTTGGGTACAAACTTCGAGACGCAGTTAGATATTTACATTATTTATAACTCAAAAGCAGCGGAATAGATTTGGTTGAAACTTGGTAGAAGAATACTTTTTATTCCGTTCTCGGGAGAGAAGGAGTATAACAAACCATAACTAAGAAAACGAACTTATCAGTGAAACATTAGTTCGCATAGCAAAACGTCGTAGAGCAAAATACAAATGAATAGTAGAGTTGTCTATAGTCGGTTAGTCGATTGGTTGTCTCTAATACGGAACAAACTCCGACGGTCCAAATAATATTAAAAAAAAGTACCTAAACGCAAAGATGATCTCGTCGTGCCTGAGATGCGCGTCGTCATCTACGCAGAGCACCGCCTCGGTGTCGATGAGATGGTAGGGCAGGAAGCGGTTGTTGAGCGAGTTGCGGCGCGTGCGCACCACCGCCACCGGCGCGCCCGCCTCCGGCCACGCCCCGCCCCCCGCCCCGCCCGGCGGCGCCGACATGCCGTTCCACACCACCACCACCTGCCATCGTCACTTACTGTACACTTATCACGTTTATTTATTACTAATTAATCCTTATTTACATTACCACGAGTGTGTAACTACTAAATTAAAAAGTTTAGAACTGGATTTATCCCAGTTTTATACCAAAATAAATAAATTCAATCAATTAATGAGAATGAACTTTATCTTTACCTTATTCAAATACGGCAATCCACGTAGTCTCGCAAGAGCCGCGGCCAGAACGGCTTCCCTTTCATATGTCAAGATGACGATCGTGAACTGTTCCCTGGGGCGGTCTCCGCCCAGCGCCTCGCTGAACTCCTTGCCGGAGCCGCCGGCGCCCGCGCCTATCGGTCGAAAACCAGCCGCCGAACCCAGGAATCGCGCCTCCGACGTCACGGGAGGATCCCACGGCAGCTGGGGGTATATCGCGAACGGCTCGCCCCAGTCGTTCCACATCTCGTACCCGTGCAGCAGCTGCAGCGAGTAGTTCCTTCGATACGCCGGGCTCGCGTACGGCGCCTCCAGCGGTCCGAGGGTCTCCTCTGGCTCCGAGTCCACGGCCGGTGGCTCCACTTTCGGTGGATAGAACGAGTCATTAAATGCTGGCTGCCCCAAAGTAGGGACTGCCGGTCTGGCTGGAATATTCAGTCTTGTCCGAATGACCGCCAGCAACGTGTCTATACTCGCTTGTAAGGAACTCAAATATCTCTCCCATAGAACTCTGCCCTGTCTTCTGAATGTCAATAGGTCCGCGTCCGATAAGGCTCGCAGCAAGAAATGTAATTCCGTGACTCGCGCCTTCGGTAATGCTAGAGCGGCTCTACGCCAATCGAGAACTTCGTCGTATGGCAGACGTATTCTATCCCCGCCTAGGATGACCGGAATAGCTCCTGATCTCAACGCTTCATACAACCTCGCTTGTAAAAGAGCAGTCGAAGCGTAATTTTGATCAGCGGGGGCGAGTACTAGAACAAAAGTGGAATCTCGAAGTATTGCCTTGCGCGATCTGTCAGTTCCACACAGTGCCCAATCTCCGATAGGTGAGACGGCCCGTCGATCGACTGAAGGATCGCATTCGAATTGTAAAAAGAAGACGTCTGAACTGGGTGCGGTTTTCGCCGTACTTTGCAATGATTCTATTATTTTATTGTCGTCATCTGTATTCGATTTGGCCACAGGTGATTTAGAGCCCTGAAAACTAAACCACTAGTATGAATAGATACTAAATATTATTTATAATATCAGAGAAAATGCGTCTGAATATTTACCTAAGCAAATATTTTCTTCTTGCAGGAGCAATAGGTGCACATTCTGCCCAAACATCGCCGCCGGGAGGGCCGAGCGCTGGAGAAGTGACGACATCGAATCCCGGTCGAAACTGTTGTAATGTAAATGTCGATTGGGCAATCATAGCACGACCAGTTGAAGAACCACGAAATGCATCGCCAGATCCTACTGACAATTCTCGTCTCGCCAAGTTTAATAAAACATGATTCCTTCCATCTCCTCCCCAATATGGAAGACCTTTCACAGCTGTTTCATTCAACATTGACTGATATGTTTCTGCAGTTGATCTAAAAAATGTAATAAAATTACATAATATGTACTTTATATACAAAAATAATTTATAACTTTTAACAATTTACTCATAACTTACGAGGGTCCTTTACTGGTAGGAAATGCTTCTCCTATCAAAACAAGATACAGACAAGCTTCATTTGGATTATGCGTCAGATGTGCATTATAGCTTAAAATTTGACGCAGCGTAGTTTTTAGGAAACCATCTACTTCTGCGCCAGCAAGGGGAGAGTAAATGTCTGGGTCATAAAAATAAATTGGAAATCCGGAGGTAAGAGAGCAACGGGAATGATCAAAACATGAATGCATTCGACAGTGGACTTCAGAAGAGATTGCCAAGGGAGGTAGTGTATGAGGAGGGTGTGAAGGGAGGATTTGGTTTGGGGGAGCTAGCTCTGGGGAGTCTCTTCGTATGGCTTCTAACTGTGCGAGTCGTGCCTGGTCTGCTGATACTCGTAATCGTTGCAACTCAGCTGATGCTCTTGCATATTCTGCCTTAACACTATCCGCCTTAGCACTAGCTGCTGCTGCTTCTTTTTGTAAACGTCCACGTCTCTCTTCTAGCTCCCGCAGTTCAGTAGAAACTGAGGCCTTTATCAGAATTATGTTATGCTTATCATCTCTAATTCCATTAACTAAACTAAATCAACTTATTAGACTATGAAACTTATGATCTTTTATATTAAAACATTGATTATTCATTTTTAGAACAACCTATGAAAAGCATATCCAAATCACAATTATGGTATTAAAGTTTTGATCGTTTACAGTAGATCATTGATAGATTAGAATGTCGAATAACCAATAAAAACCTTATGCAAATACTCTCGCCAAATTATACTCTCGCCATAGTCTGCGATTACAAAACATTCGTTTTAAAACACTGGATTATTTAGTTGTTAGAGATTGGTATCTGTGACCAAAATGTACAACAATGGTGGAAAAAAGGAAAACCATAAGAAACATCATATTTTTTACTTGTTGAGTTAAATACTGTGTATGAATTTAGTATTATTACTATAATATTTATTTTATAGTGTTTATATTTAATTGTTACACAAGAAATACTGTGAAAATTACAACTTTTATTACTGTTTTTAAATATGTTTTTATTTCTTACCTTTATTCTGAGCATTTCTTTGATTCTAATTTTGAGATCTTCAGCGCTTATTGTTGACATATCGCCCAGAGCCTCTAAAGTATTTTGCATAGAATTTAATCCTGATGCTGAAGATTCATACTAAAAATATATAATTTTTTGTACTTTACTTATAGCTCTCTATTAAATCTTACTTTATAAAATCATTAGAAAAACTTAGATGATTGTTATCAATATGCACATGCAACGTTATAAACTTTCTTTAAAAGAATGTTGTATCTTCTCTTTACCTTGGACAAATAGTAGTGTGTAAATAATGGTACTAGAAATAATATAACAGAAACCATTAATATAACACGAGACAGTTTGAGGTGCCCCAGCCATTGAAAGAATTTCTCGTGAAAAATCATTTTAATTTTTGTTAAATATCTCGAATTTGATCGATCTCACACACGACGGTCATTTTCCAATACAGCACTGATTGACTAACGAATTTTACAACTTCTTAACACAACATAGCTTAGATATATTTTACAATAGAACATTTTCATAATTATGCCGTAACACTAGTATATGTAATATAAATAATAAAACAATCGTAGGATTATTTAGCCGCAGAAATATTTAAGTAGTTGAACTAGAAATAATATTAGCAGCATTTATTATCAACAACTGAATCTGATACTTGATAGTCATTTGAGTTTTGACATTGCCAATTGCCATTGACTTAAGACTGACAAGTGACAAGTGACAACATTTGTCTAGCCTTAGGTTAACGAAATAAGTGCTGTCAATGTCATATCAGTTTAACTATTAATAATTATTATTCTTATAAAAACCAGGCTTTTTAAACTTTTAATCTACTTTATATTTCATAATGTAATGTAAAACAATAAAGGTTCCAAAAATTTGTTGGGTCCAATTTTAAGTTATTTTAAATTTGACATTGAGATTCCAAACTTATTAGTAGCTAACAAAAAAAAGCGCAGTTCATTTGAAAATTTCGCGGTTTATAGAAGACTACCTATAGATATCTTATACTAGCTGTTGCTTGCGACTTCGTCCCCGTCGGATCTATTTCTATTATTATGTTATAGTAAGTCAATCTTAGAAGATGGACATATACTATCGCGGACTTTTTTTAGATTCTTTAAAGAGGATTAATTCATTCATACATATCATTTTTGTATCTTCAACCGTTTTCGCAGCGCACGCAAAGGAACCCCTCAAAGATGAATAATTTTCCCCGTTTTCTCCATATTATCCACTATATCTTCGCTCCTATTAGTCGCAGCGTGATGTTATGTAGCCTTAAGCCTTCCTCGATAAATGGTCAATTCAATAAAAAAAGAAATTTTCAATTCGAACCAGTAGATCCTGAGATTAGCGCGTTCAAATAAACAAACAAACAAAAAACTCTTCAGCTTTATATAATAAGTATAGATATAGATTATAGGACGTGGATAAAAATTAACTATTTTTGACGTGTAGGGAAGGTATCGCCGAAAATCATACGTGATTTTTAAAATGTTACAAACTTAAATAAAGACACAATTCAATCACCATAATATTATTATGTATGTATTTACATTTTGCAAAAGAAAAAGTATATTTATTTGTCCCTTTCTAGCTGCCACGAGACCAGCTCGGCTGGTGGCATGGTATAATAGTACGAGTCACCAATCTTTAGCGCTGAACGAAACCTGCGCAGAAGTCAAAAATAAGGTATCGAGGTAGCTGCATGGCGCGCAGGGCGCGTGATCGTCGGGTGCGCGAGCGTTGATTGGTTGTCGTCCCAGTCGTGTTGTCTTTCTCGCGCCAATATTTTTTTTCTATCATAAAAGTAAAATAAGTAAAAGATCGCGTCTGCCGCCTTCAAGTGGCTAAAAACGTGGATATAATTAGACGATATATCGGTCCTTTTATATAGTATTATATAAAGTAAATTAATTCGTCCACTCACATGCTGTAATTATTTGTTTTTGTCGACTGTTCCAGTCTTAATCATAATTTTCATCTTCTGTTACTGCAACCTCATAGTCAACATGCATATTATTTTCATGCATCTTTTCGTGACACAATAAATACGAAAAGTGAAACGTTACATAACAAAATTTACATTTCTCGCCTTTAGAGTGATCACCTTGACATTTCAGAAAGTGTTCATACCTTTTCTTTGCGTTTGTAAAGTGCAAACTACACTTTTTACATTTATATATTTTTTGTTTTTTAAACGTTCCTGTTACATCTATCACCTCAAAATTATACTTAATGTTCTTTTTGCCATGATGTTCCAAAAGATGTTTGAATAAGGCATTTGAGGAAAATGCGAATCCACACTTAGAACAATTTTGACGTTTAATTTTTGCTGGTTGCTTTTTTATATGTTCTTTTACACTGTCTTCTGATAGAAAATGTAATTTACATTTCACACATTTGTATATTTTGGCTAATCGTATTTCTTCTACTTTAGATTCATCTACAGGAATGTCTTTATTATGTTTAACTGGTTTTATATCATTACTAACTTCACTTCCGGTTGGGTCGAAATTAATTGTAAAAATGTTGTGTTTAACAAAGTCTGGGTCGTTTGAGTGTAATTTTAAATGTCCCCTTAATTTTCCTTCATCAAAATATAAGCCACATTTACTGCATTTAGCTTTGGCAGAATCTACTAAACATAAATGTCTTGATGTACATCTGAAATTTTTTATGCATACCCCACATTTTGAGCACTTATAAAATGTATAATCGCACACAACTCCTATAAAGGTATTCTTAATAATAGAAGTCTCATTTGGCTCCAAGGACTTTGTACCAACAAGAACTACTTTAATATTATTTCCAGTAAAACTTGCCAACTGTCTGTGTTTGTTGTTATGTGATTCATAATCTGTATCATACAAGGATAAACCACAATCACTGCACACTTTTAAGTCAGTTTGATTGCATTTATGGGAGATAATGTCTGCTTTGTTGATGAGGACTTCACAATTTCTGCATTTGTATACAACATATGGCTTGCAAGCATTCAATTTGATAAGTCTATTAATATTATTATGTTCCTTGCTATTAAAAATTACAATTTGTGGTGAATTTAATTGGGCATGAGTTTCCAAGTGCTTTTTTAATGAATCTTTTTTTAAGAACAAAAGATTACAATCATTACACATAAATTTTTCCCCATTCTTCATACAATTATTGATGTGTTCATAGACTGACAAATAGTCAACCATACAATTACATTTTCCACATTTATATTCTGTAAATTCAGGAGTACCTTTTTGGCTTATTTCCATCTTTACTCTACTTTCATATTTGTATATGGAATTTTTCAACAGTGCATTTACCTTTTCTTTCGATGTTAATCCATACAGATGTTTAAGCCATATGTCATTCTTTGATCCATAGTAAAATGGTTCAAAATTGTATATTTCTGAATATTGTTCTGAATTGGTGTTAGTTTTATGTACTACAGTATTGGAGATATTATTGCAGACCAAGTGATCTTGACAATGTTCAATTACCTTATCATATTCATCTAGAATTTCTGAACATGCTTTACAACAGTATGCAACTGAAATGCTTCTTTCTACAAGTTCATGTGTTTCCTTGGATACATTAGGTTGTCTCCCAATTAGTGTTACAGAAGAAATTTCTATATCATCTCTGCTATTTACAGGCATTTCCATAATCTCATACTTATGAAATGGTACATGAACTTCATATGCCTTTAAGGTAAGGATAATATTACAAAAAGGACAGACTTTACTCATTTCCTCACCACAGTCATGTGATCTGATAATATCAGTCTTATAAAGGCCATGTATATTGCATGATTTACAACTAGGGTGCTCAGGTACTGGAGGACATATTTTTCGACCATTGTATAGATCATAAAATGTCAGATCCTGGAGCTTCAATTTTTTATTCTTTAAGTGCATTTTTCTATGGGTTACAATACCTTTATGGGTAAGGGTTAGTCCACAGAATTTACATGGAAATTTTATAAAGTGTGAACATCTTGATTCTTTGTGGATATTAACTTTATGTATTTTACTTATAAAACATTTGCATGTTTTACAAAAGTACAAGTTATAATTTTGTTTATGAACTGTAGATGTATTAACTTTCTTTTTAATTGTTTCCTTGTTCTTTAAGTTATATTTACATACTTTTGCTTTACTCCCATCAGTAGCTAAGTCAATGGCCATAAAATCTGTATTATTCATATTTCCCTTCAAGTGATATGATTGATGTGAAGCGTATAACTCGTGATCAATTAATATATCACATACACTGCAATGCGCAGACTGTGGAGTTTTATATTCACAGATAGAATAATGATCTAAGATCTTATTTTCTTGAAAATGAACTGCACAATTTGGACAACTATAAAGTAGTTTTGATAACAGATCAGTAGAGATTTCCAAAACAGTAAATTCTATGCTGGATTTATGTTGTAGTAAATGCATAGCAGAGTCCTTTCTTTTAAAATATAAGTTACATTTCTCACACTTCCAATTGATCAATATTCCCATGTGTTCTGTGTGATTTAGTGCCAATGAAGCTGACAGAAATACCATATCACATTTGCAGCATTTAAATAATGTAGATTTTGGCATAACAACAGTATTTTTTTTGCAGTCACTGTTATTCTTTCTCATTATGGTGCTGATTTGCTGTTTAATGTGTTTCCTATGTGTTTTGTATAAATGCCTGTTGTATAATTTAATATTGCCATAGTTTTTTGAACAGAACCTGCACTTAGGATTAAATGCAATCTTTTGCATTGAAGGATTATTGATACTGTGTTTATATAACATGTGTTGCTTAAAAAATTTTTCATCCTTATAATAATCATAGCACATATGACATTGTAAAAACTTCTCCACTTTTCCTCCAAGAAAATTTGTTTTATTTTTTGTATTATTCAAATGTTTTTTAGGTATGTTTTCAGTTTTTAAAATTTCAACCCTATGTCTATTGTATAAATGCTTATTGTAAGACTTAATATCACCACAATATAAGGAACAAAATATACAATTTGGACTAAAACTGACTTTGTTGACTGTATAGTTCTCAAGTTCATGCTTATTAAACATATGTTCACTAAAGAACTTTTCTCCTTTAAAATAATATGAACACAGGTGACATCTATAAAATAATTCTTCTTTTTTATTCTGATTTATTGTTTCATCCACATCTCTATTTATTGTAGCTTTTTTAAGCCCACTATCATTCTCTATTCCTTTAGTATATAAAGACATACTATAATCATTTTTTTGAAAACTCTGTTGTTTATTAATCTTCGGCTCCAGAACTTCATACAAATGCTCAATAACTTCTTGTTTGCTGGGAAATTTCGAATTGCAGTGAGAGCATTGAACCATTGTTGTTGATTTCATTTCTGTTTCTTTTTCAAGTCTTCTACTTTCAGATTCATTTTTCTTTAGTATAATTGTGTTCTGTCTTGATTCTCTTTCCTTTTTCATGGATTTATGAGATATTGTTTCTGTATGAATAATAAAGCTGCTTATAGATGGAAACAGTATCAAACAGCATTTACAAAACTTTTTGCTATTATTTAAAGCCAAGTAAATATCTGGTAAATTAACAACAGTTTTCTTGCTTAGTTTTAAATCTGTATTTCTTATGTCATGAGAATTATATCTCTTTCTTGATAAAGTAATAATTTTATTTTCATAAATTTTATTATCCTCTGATAATTTAGTTCCGGATATATTTTTTGTTTTAGTATTAATATGACTGAATTCTGTATTTGGATTTGTGATGAGATCTGGAAAGTTAAAATAATTATGTGATTCTAATTAGCAATTTGTAAATAATACTTAATTATTATAATCACTCCTGTAATTATACTGACTTCAATCAAGTACTCAACAAACACAATTGATTAAGTAACATAAGTATAAATTAAGAATATCAATACCCTCATTTTCATATTCTAATTCTTGTTTTAATACGGCGATGTCTGGAAATATTGATTTTAACGCAGGATTCTCGAGTATATTATGTTCTTCAATCTCAATGTCCATCTCCATCGCATCGAAGGATTAAAACTTAAAAGTACAATATTGTATTGCAGTATTAAACTTTGTTATTATTTTTCTGTTTTCATTTTGCAAAATGGAACATTAGATCATTAGAATTAAATTGACAAGTGACAACTAACAAATGACAATCCCCAAAATTTTTAAAACTGTCCTTAAAAGCATAGAGATGTATGCTTGTTGGCTGTGAAACATAAACTTATTATGGATGATAGCCATTAACCTCTACCAAAAGAATACTTCACAACGTTTCGATCGCTATCATAATAGTTAAAAACTCCCAATTTAATAATAGGTATTTATTTTTTATACGCTTATGATAGATAGAAGCAAAAATGTAATATGGTATTTATTTTACCTGTTGGTTTTACTATCTGTTCCACCCGCCCTCCTTCCTCACCGCACAGCTGATCAATTGTCATTGTCAATTTGTCAAGAAAATGGAGTTTTGTTACGCATAAAATTGTTTTATTATTTCATTATGATATTAAATTATAACATAACTATTAAAACCTGCCTGGGTTAGAATGGAGAATACGGCTCCATTTCAACCGTGGGCAGTAGATGATAGTTCAAAGAATGTTAAATCAGAAAGAGAATTAGCGGATGACGCGAAACTTCATCGAGAAAATGTCAATCATCCAAAACATAGGCAAACTGCGTCTTACGATAAAGAGAGTGTCATTGCTTCAAGCAATAATCCAGGACCATCAGGTTCTACTGATGTGGACCCAAACCCCACCAGTGATAAAGAATCCAAAATGGACTCTGGCAAAATAGCTTCTATGCAACAAATCGTAGAGAACACCCTAAGGTAAATATGATAAAACTTCTTTTTATTGATTATTGCTCCTCTGGAATCGAATACAAATTAGAACTGTCGATTAAAATATTGTTTTAATTAACGAAGTACCTCTATAATTTTATAGAATTTATGTATAGTAATATTAATATTTTAGATTTTTTTTATTTTTTTCACTATAATCATTAAACCTAAGATCATAACTAAATATAGAATTATATTGATTTAAAAACAAATGGTTATCTCTACTAAATAATTATCACTAACAAGTTTTTTAATACATTGCTTGTTTTGATATAATTAGGCATCTAATTTTTGTTTGATGATTCCATTGAGTTCCTATTTAGGTTCACTGTATAAGATACTAGCCACACTAAAAGTGTTTGTTCCCTTAGCAATACCATGATTAAAATATTTTGTTTACACAGGATATTGTATAATCATTGTTATTCATTAATTTGCAATTATCCATACCAGACATCCTTAAAAGCTAAAGCAAATATATTATTACTTTAGGTGTGATTTGTAGACATAACAAAAAGATTCTTACATTCTCTATATTCTTTTATTGCTATTGTGGACCATTAAAATTAAGGTTTGTCTAATATCAGGAATATAGGAAGCAACAACCTGCCCATTGGCACTCGTAAACATATGAAAACTTTTGACATACCTTTTTACTAAAATGTTCATAAAAAAACTTAAAGGTTTATTGCTCTAAATACCTACATATTTTTACCAATCAAAGAATTACAATATATTTAAGTTTTATTTATTTGCAGCCAAGAAGGTCGAAATAGGGTTTCACAACTGTTAGAAGCGGTGGAGGCATTAAGTGGAGCAGAGAGATTACTATTATATCTTCGACTACCTACTGGTGTACCTCCGCACGATCCGTTAAAGCAGCCGGTCAATCCATTGGGTTCGAGGTATTATATTCAAAAGCAATATACTTAATAAATCATAGCACACAGCTATAAAATATTTTAATTCTAATATGCTTTTTAAATAATTTCAATAGAGCAGAGCTCCAACAAACTGTAACATGGATACAAACACATTTGGAAGTGGACCCGGATGTCTCCTTGCCAAAACAAGATGTTTACGATGAATACATGTAAGTAAAATACTTTGCATAGTCCCGCTATATATTTAGACAGTAAACCCTATATAAAGCCTAACTTAGATTCAACATTCAGCTCTGCTTGTCATGTCATAAAAATATTTAGTTGTTTACAAATGTAAATAAATAGAAATCTGTTTAAAAGAATATAAATGAAAAGCTAAATTAATTAGTTTTTTCGACTAGCAATCATATGCATAATTAGCTTGGCGATTATTCTTTACTTTTTCTGTTCTTAATAGCGTTTTATTTCCGTATGTACACAAATAAAGTATCAATGTATTAATGTTGAACGATCTTAAACACGACATGTCAACACGGCTGCTGGTGTGATATAATAGTTCGCCGTCAGTTAAGTGAGGGACAGTTATATACAATCATTTCATAACAAATAAACACGTGTACGTTTATTATATAATAAAATATTTTAGTATGTGTGCATAGATTGTTTAATGTGGGCAACACACGTGTAACTTGTAACAGTTAGGCGAAGCATACAATGATATTAAATTAAATAATCATAATGCATGCATTTTTAAACATGAATAACATAACTATATCCGATTGTATAAATGTGTAAATTAAAAAATATTTCTTGTAATGTATTAATTAATCATGTCTTATCTTATGTCGATCAATACAACTGCTTATTTGATTAGCATTCGCAACATACTAATATTTCTGTATTTATTTAAGTAGTGTTTATCTTATTCAACGGGCTGAAAAGTCATTTAAATCATTAAGTTAGTCAGCAAAAGTTAACAGTTAGTCTCATTTTCAGTCTTTAAGAAAAAGCGTTTTTAAAATTGGTTATAAAAAGGTTTTATAATTAGAACTCCGGTTATTTCGTTACCTTATTTTATGCTTAGCAGTGCACTCGCTGTAAAATTTTATACGCAATGTAAAATTTTTATAAAGTCATGATTTATTTGAATAGCTTGTAAAATACGATAAATTCCGGAGATGCATGACGGGGTTCAATCACAACAGTAGGGCAATAACACGTGGGCTTTATCAACATTTTACGTAATCGACTTGATAAGCCATCGCTCGTATGATTTGAACTTCCATACGATTATACCTTAGTAATAAATAATTAATGCAGAACAATTTTTGCATATTGTTCTAGCTTATATTACGTTAGGAATGACTGTTGGTGTATTACGTATGAGCAGGATTGCGCTTGACCACGGATCGCCTAGGGCGGACTGAGGACTTCGTTTGCCCAGAAATCTATTCACCCGACTCTGAAAGACTTCCGGATTTTAGTCTAAATGTAGTTAATAATTATATATATGAATTATAATTGATAGCAGGTTGATAGGTACAATTTTATAAATGTAAACACCAAAACGCCGTTCCTAAATTAGGTGTTTTAATTTGCAAGTTCCATAGTTAATAAATAGATAAAGTAATAAATAGTGATTATCTCTTCCTAATAAGATAACGCGTGATAAAAATGTTCGGTGTATCATTTTATCAAAAGTTTATCGGTATTTGTTTTATCATACAGGCGACCAAAAAATTTTACAATATAATTATTTTTGGTGAATAGCCTGTGCTTTTTTGACAATTCATATAGGTATTTCTTTTATAGGTATAACATATTTATAACATTGCCAATATTTAAGATACAGCGCGTACAAGCAGGTTTTGTGAACTAGATGGAGTGGTACAGGAAATATATTTTTTCACATATATGTTTATAACTCTTGTATGACGCATCTTTTTAACTTAATACAGGATTGAGGAAACTCATAATTTTGTAAATAAATATGCTTAATCAAACTAAGTTATTTGAAATCGTTATATAACCCTTTATCTTAGTATAAACAGACGAACAGAACACGTAAAACGCTAATTAAGACAAAAGTATTATAAACAAATAACAAAGATGCATCGGTATTAGTTACGGTTTTGTGATTAAACATACAACATTTTAATGTTGTGAATGTTAGAATTTCTCGGGTAAAATAAGAGAAATTACGACCTATTTTTTTCATTCTTATTATTATTTTGTCATATGATCTTCTTACGATTTCGATTACGAAGTCCCTCGCCTAGCGAATGTCTTTTGGCGAAGGTGAAAAAAAGGAATAAATGTGTAGCTACACATTTATTCCTTTTTTTTGAAATTTGTCTGGTAAGATTTATAGCAGTTATAAGGAGTGAATTCTTGCTTTCAGCGCACATTGCATGAGTTGCAATATGAAGCCACTATCCACCGCGGACTTCGGCAAAGTCATGAAGCAAGTTTACCCGACTGTGCGGCCGAGGCGACTGGGAACGCGTGGCAATTCCAGGTAAGACATGGAATTAATATGTTTGTATAAATAGCACAAAGGAAGCTATGTTAATCTTTTATAATGTGTCTGTAATTATATTCCTCTGAAATGGCTAGACCGATTTTCGTAATTTTTTTTGTACACATCCTTGAAGTCTGAGAATCCCCATTTTTGTTTTCGTGTCACTTCGGGCCAGCTAGTCTCTTCAATAACAATGTGTTTCCATTCATCTAATAATAGTATTCATCAAGTACCTACTTAATAATCCTTGCTACCTAAATACACAATTTTGTGAAGATGCATTATCTTGTTATTTTTCACAAAATAACTAATAATTGATTTTGATGCTTAGCATTTACTGCTAAAATTGGAAATTTTATATTCCCTACATTGTCACAGGAATGGAAAGTAGTTACGCGAGCAAAACCGGGGGCGCGGCTTTTGTCAAATATAACGCAAAGTTTAGGAAATATTTTCTTTACAATTACGTAATACGCTAATCTAATCAAGCAATAAATAAATCCGGCCAAGTGCATGCTACTTGTTTGTTTAATAGTGTAACACATATCGAAGGTTTCTTTCCAGTATTTTGTAATGAGCATACATTATCTTAAGTTTATTTGTTTGAACTCCCTAATCTCCGAAATAAGGGTTGGAATAAAACGAATGATAAGCTATTTATAATATTTAAAAAGAAAAAAAATCATATGTTGTATTGAAATTATATGTCCCGTATTTCAGATACTGCTACGCTGGGTTACGTAAAAAAGTAAAACTTGAGGTGCCCCAACTCCCAGACCTAGGCGAATCATCCAAGGTCCGTCAATTTGAGATTTTTTCTCAGTTATTTTTTACCTATAGTAACATGAATAGTAAATAATTGTGTGTGTGTTAATACTTTCAGGAAGTCCATATAGCATCAAGGGAGACCGAAAGAATAATATGCGACTGGGCAGAAACGAAATTAGGTATAGATCTACTCTACTACTCTATATATATAGATCAGTATAGATAGTAACTCGATTATTGAAACGGTTGACTTTGTTGAAAAAAAAAGTGGTTTGGATTGGAGGACGTTAAAATTATTGATAAGATTTTTTAAAAAATAATTTAAATATTTTCCGTTCATTAAATTTTTTTAACTTTTTTATTGTTATGTAGCTGATCGATTAATGTTTTTAATCATTATTTTTAATCGAATATGTGATTGTAGGTGTAAAATTCAACAGTATATCAGATCTGTCGCGTCATGTGTCCTCGCTCGCTATACAGAGAGCGCCGCCCGGGCCGTCCAGTGCATCCCCACCTCCGATGGCAGTACATGGTAGTACAATATAATAGTATTGAATACTCACTGAGTATATATCATGAAAAATATTTTTGCATTAGTTATATTTATTTATTTAATTATTTATATCGTAATTAACATATGTATTATAATTTTTCAGTACCTTCAGAAGAATCAGGAGGCCCTCAATTAATTAAACAGTTGAAACGGAAACTACAGGTATTATGAATTTAACGTTATCAGATTGTTATTTGTATATGTCAGATTTAAGAGACTTAAAGTGCTCACATTGTAATAACTTTACAGGGTACACCCGGAAGACCAAAGAAGAACAAGGGCCAAGAGATGATAGTAGAATCGCCACCGTCTACCTCATACATTAGCCAGCACTCGTCAGTTAAGCACGAGAGTGAGATGATTTCGGAGGCAAGTTACGCATACCAGCCGCCCTACGTGCCCGTGTACGACGTGCGCCCGCCCTTCCCGTACGCGCCGCCCCCGCGCGCCCACCCCCCGCACCCGCCGCACCCCACGCACCCGCCGCACCCACCGCACGCGCCCCCCGCCATGCCCGTGCACGAGTACCGCCCCGAGCCCTACGTGTTCGACCCGTCGTACGCGCCCCGCGACCTCACCCTACCGGGCGACACCGCCCACAACCTGCCCATCAACCTCAGCAGCGACGCGTCGCTAGATCTCTCCACCGAGCGGACCGAGTGGCAGCGCCGCCGTCCTCCCGATCCCAAGGCGCCTCGCCTGCCCCTCCCCGGAAAAAAGCTCATTCTAGAAACCTACCAAAGCGAAACCCAAGGCGGATCCCCTCGCTCCGCTCACACTGAAACTTACCTACCGAAAAAGATGCGCGCCGCTGAAATACTGGGCGGAAAGATGTCGACTTCCAGACAGAGCGCGATCGAGCCGGAGCAGGCTGCCTCCGGAGCGACCGCCGTAGACCCGTCTCTACGTCCCGAGGTTGCTTTTTTAGAGGATCCAAAAAACTTACCGAGCCGGTCCAAAAGCACCGCCGCGGCGCTGGCCCGGGAGGAACAGGAGGCGGCGAGTCCGACGCGCTCGGTGAAGGCTCCGGCGCCTAAGTGCCTTCGCCCCGCGCAGCGCAAGCAGTGCGCCCGAGCGAGGAGCCCCGCCGACCGCGCCGCCAGCCCCGAGTCCTGCTGCGGGATCGACGGCATCATCATCAAAACCGGCATCATCTGCGAGGAGAAGCATTCCGAGATCCTCAACCGGGAGCGCGTGATCAGCATCTGCAACATCGACAAGCACGACCTGGACGACTATCTCAACGAGAACAACAGCCAGGAGCACGAAGAGGAGCTGTTGAAGTACTTTCATCAGAAGGACGCCGATCAGGAGACGCCCGTCACTACGAACTCGACCGGGAACGCGCCGACTTTTTTAGAAACCAGTCAAGATCCCCACGACGAACACAGCCAAGGAAAAAACGAAAAGATATCGCAGCTGCGAGAACTTTTGGCAAAAAATTTAAAAAACCAGAGCGGTTCTAATTCACAAAATATTCCGGTAAACACCGAAACACAGGCTGTAGACTCCTTTAACACAATAAGTAAACCTGCTACGACAGATGGCGCATTTAAACCGGTATCGACTGTTGTAGACGTAATTAATAATACACACCTTCCGAATCGAAACGAAGTCGGTTGTGATAAACAATTTAATTCTGTAGCAAATGAAAATGGAACTTCGACTCAGTATAATACTGACAATACCCCCCAGCCCATAAGCGGCGTAGGGCCCCATTTGTATAACGGTAATTGCCACAATGAACCGCAAAGTCCAACAACGCGAAGACAGCAATATGATTTCGTTCCAATTTCTGATGAATGCCATTCTCCTGGAAATTTTAATTCTAAATCTCCGTTGGGCTTCGGGCAAATCGTGAACAGCCCTTCAAAGGTTAACAAGACCGCTATCATGAGCGGTTCCCTCCAAACATCGCCAGTGTCGCACAGCACCGCGGCGAGTCCCTTCGTCAGTCCGAGAAACACTCCCGTCCCTCGCTCGCGTTGCTTTTCGAGGCCGATACCTAAACACAATGGTAGAAAAAGACGAAACCCACTCACTCTGGGCGTGACGGACCCGTGTTCTAATAACAATCGACCTTTCGCTATACCTAATGACCAAAAATGTATTCCCAAATCGATGTGTAATGCGAATGTTAAATATTGTCAGCCGATGTCCGCTCCGCCTTCGCCCAATATACTGTCCCACTACAAATACCAAGTTTTTCAAACTTCCGCTATTCCTAACGGGGTTAATAATATGTGTCTTTTTACCACAAATTCCTTTAAGGATAGTATGAACGGTGATAGCATGAATGGGCAACCTTTATCGGCGGACCCCTTATCGAGTGAAGTTAGCCAATTCTTCCAAGAACCGATGCCAACGTACAGGCACGCGCCCGATGCATCATTCAGGTCTCAGTCGGTTCCACTAAAGCAAGCCATTCCTAATAATATAGGCCTTTTAAGTTATAACAACACCCCTGTAGGTTCGGTTCCGCCTACACCGGTACCGAATGAATTTTGTGATTTCGGTTCTCTAGCAGACTGCGATATTTCAAAGGCTGGTCTCAACCCTGAAACCTTGGATAAGATATATGATGCGATAGATAGCAGTAACGAGGTACTTAATACGGGCACACCGACGAGTTTACTGAATTCCACCGACACTCTGACAAATGGTTGTGATACCCTTCCAGAACAACAAATTTTAACAGATGAACAATTAAATTCATTTATGCCTAGCGGGGGGGAGCTACTAGATAGAAGCGGTCAATTCACCGAAACCTTTACGAACAATTCTTCTGCAACGGATAATGTTGATGAACTTCTCAAACGAACAAATAGTATCGAATTCGATCTATCTGATTTGGAGACAGATAAAAACAAATACTACACATCTCGATCCGTTCCGAGTACGCCTTTACCATATAAACGCGTAGCTCCTAATTTGCAAATAGACTTCCGACGCACTAGAGAGTTGTTTACGGCGGAGGCATATTCGAATGTATCCAATGGAATGTCGTCTAAATCAGTACCGTCAACTCCGCAGCTGGCTGAAGAAAGAAGCATGTTCAGTTATAGTAATAGAGATTATTTAATCAACGGCAACTCCGTTGAGATCTGTGGAACCAGCCAGGTCCGCCCCATCGTCGACAGTGACCAAGGACTGACTTCTCCTCTAGACGTTTTGCGTGAGGATATTCTAGACCCCGCAGCCGATCTTTTAGCAGATTTGGAAAAAATAGACGAAGCACCGTATGTCGATCTCTAGTGAGCGATCATAGAAGCCTCTTCAAATTATTTGTACGCAATATGATATCAAATCGGGTATCTCAAGAGAGTACAATGTATACAATTATGCCTTCAGTGAAGGCGCTCTTTAATTTTTTATTATTGTATAAGTGCATATTGTACCTACGATTAAAGCAGTAAATGACATTCTGATACTCCGCATACGGGACGCAGTGGATTATAAGATTATGAAAACGAATTAATTCGTCGGGGTTCTCAAGTAAAAGATGAAACAATGATATTTATTTATCGGGTCCAATTGTGGTAAATAACGGATTCAAAATTAGAACGTGCCTAACGACAATATATAAGCTCATTTTAAAGAACTTGGAACATCGAAATTTTTATACAAATATTTTGTACATAGTGTTAATACGATCCGCATAAATGAGTTAGGTAAGTTATAACATACCTTATATATTTACGGTGTGATGTTAATGTTTAGACGGATAAATACGGCGCGCCAAGCGCGTTGAGGAGGACTAATATACCAATCGGTTTCTTCGTTAAGAAAAATGTATAGATAGTTTATAAAAAATGAATTTATTGTAAGTTAGCACAAAGATTTAATATATTTTATTATGCATAGGAGTTTTACTCTAATAAAAATTAACGTCGCCGCATATAATGTGGCAAAAATGTTACATCTGGCTATAAATTACCTGAGCTTAAAAAATAGCCCGTTATTGATTGGTTTGTTATGTATGCTAAATTTTTATTATCTACAAATGGTGTTGCGTTTATGCTTGCCGCGCACTAAGAAAAAAAATCGTCGATAATACTTGTATTTTAAATATCATCTCATCGTGTTGTAGGAAAAATAGATACATGATCTCTGTAGATCAATTAAAGGAGCCGGTATTTATAACCACGTGATTCCAATAATAGTATAGAAGTTGTTTCCGTTGTTAGATTTAATTACACCATGAACGCAACACCATTTAAAGTAAACGTGAAAGTCATTATATTTGTGTTACATTACGTCAGTGTGCAATTATTTGTTTGGTAAGAAAAGTATCGTCAGGTATCTGCAAGTTATAATTCCGGACTAAGGTTTTAAGAGCCGCGCTTTAGCACGTATGAGCTGAAAACTTTGTGCAATCAAAGTTATTGGTGGAACATCTCTAATAATGTTTTATTTGCAAATTGTGTGCCTAATACTGTATTGAACAGCTTTGTAATTGAATTTAAATTTAATTGCTAGTACAAAGGATACACTGATGCGACAGGGATTTACAGATTTTACACTATTGTAAGAGAATCCGAAGACTGTTTAACATTTGTATCTAGGTATTCGAAAAAAGATTTAAACATGGAAAAAATAATTAAACAATGTAGCATAGTCCGAAACGTAAATACGTGATTATTTCACATTATAATTGTTCGATAAATCTACAAGATTTATTCGTGTTGACGAATTAGACATTGTCTTTTTGTTGCATGCGTCGTTGTTACATAGTAGCAGCTGACATATCAGCCTTACTTGGTATTTGTACATATTTTTATATTTTAATTAGTTTTTATATAACATTTAATTAACAGTTTCAAAGATTTAATTATCATGTGTTGAATGTCTTTATGTAATAAATAAACATCTTTCAAGATTTGAATATCAAGGTATAAAAAATAATATTACTGACCACAACTAACGTTCGCAGCAATTTACACGGGACAGAGTTAGTGTTTAAAGCTATACTCTACGAGTACGCAATGAGAAAACTGCACTCAAGTGCAAATAAAATATAAGTAAAAAATAATCATTTTTATCACAAAAATAATAGTTGTCTTCTAAAATGACTCACGCAAACGGTAGAGCACCACGAGAAATTTGACGTGGTATTGTTTAGTAAATATTGTACTAATGTTATATGTTAAATGATGTACTGTAATGAATGTAACCCGAAGTTTGTGTTTAAGAAGTTTATGGAGGGTAGAATTCATGTTCGTGTCGATATAGGTTGCTGTACCTACATTTTTTGCATAAGTGTAAATGTAAATTGATGTTTATTGTTAGAATATGTTATTTGTAAAGAGAATAATTTTTCAATGTTTATTTTAATATATTTAATGATAAAATCTTATACATATATAAATTTCAATTTGTAAGTACAAAATTTAAAAAATACATATACTATGTATTATATCAATTTAAATATCGTCCCAACGCTAACAAATGTGGAGAAATACGTGCAATCATATTGCGTTTGTCATAGACTTGAACAGTGCGTTTTGTTATCATAGATAGTTCAAATTTTGCCACAAACTCTTTCTTTTAGATTTTCACAATATTATATAGTGTAATTGTACTCGAATCGCATCGCATTATAATGCTTATAAAACCTAAATCTTCGGAGATTCGTTACTTGATTTTACTTCCTATTGTTGTGTAAATAAAGCCGACATTACATTGTAGACGTAATTTCATGACACAGTTATTTTACAATTATTATGTTGTTTCGTTAATATTATTGTTTTTATTATTAGATATTTTTATTAAAAAATGATGTACTATAATTAATAAGAAATGAAATGTATATTTTAAGTGAAAATATCCATGTTGTTGATTAGTCTTATGGATGTTGATTTACACCATTTGCTATACAGTGATAATAAATGGTATACTAATATATGTTTTTATTATATATACACACATAATTATCAGATATGCATACACAGGATGATAAAAAACTTACGCCTGAGCCTGAAAGGTCATTTAGTCATTCTCCTCATAAAAACAATTTCGAATAAAATTACATTTAGGGTAAACGTAAAAGTAACTATAAATTAAGATTGTTTGTACCGCAATTCAAGTAGATTCAATGTTAGCAAAATTTTCACTATCAGCTGATTCATAACTCTCCCTTTTTCGCACCTCAAATAAGCGAATATAAGGCGTGAATGTAAAACGATGTGACTATGTAAGTGTAGCAATTTTAATTGGTTATTAGAAAACATGGTTTGTTTAAAAAAAACTATGTCATCCTCATCATCTTAAAATCCATAACAATTGCAAAATAAGAAATAAAAACGTATTGCCGGTATATATTTTCAGGTTACGGATCGAGTGTTTTATTTTTAATATCTAATAGTAATTCAGTAATACATTTAAGAATTTAAGTATTAGGGCTGCCGCCTGTCATCTGTCCGGGTTTCCTAGTTTGGAAGTTATCTGGGGAGCGTTCGGGCGGGATTAAAATTGAAGTCCGGGGAAAACCCCGACGCTGGATCTTTGGACCACAACTATGCATTCGCGCCGGCCCTAAATATGGATCTGTGACCACGGCTACCGTCAAATAAATGTCCAGGGTGACAGTTCCAATATCCGGAGAACATAATATGTTATAAACATGGCAGCCCTATAGGTAAGAAACTATTAAATGACTTAAGATTTAACCTGAAATATTTTATAAGTAATAACTAATAATATCTTGTATTGAAATTCTTTATTTCATGTCATTGTTCATAAGCTTTACCAAAACTGTTAATAAACCATTCAGGTAAAATTGGATCATCGTCATGATTATACTTATGTGACACTTCTACATAAGCATCTGGTGTCATTTCAAAGAGCAATGTGGTAAGAGGTAACCTTTGGATGTTATTTAATGCATCTTCTCCATATTTTTGTCTTATTTCCTGTTTAAAACTTCTTTTAACAAATGTGAAAAATGCCTCTATGAAGTTAAAGCAGACGTTTGGATCCCAAAATTGCTAAAAGAAAATTTTTATATTTAACAACATCATTGAATATACAAGTTTTAAAATCGGGTCAATATTTTAATGCATGTCATGAAATTACAATTACTCATATACAGTGGTGGACTGCTAGAAACACTAACAAAGGTCCTCGACATAATGTAAAATACTTCACCGCAGTCGTTCATATTATGAAATTAAAAAATAAATAGCACATCAATATGTTCAGAGGTTTATCATCTATAAGAAAATCAATAAAAATCCCAATACAACATTGCATTTTAAACGTTTCTTAGAACAAATTAAATCAGTTTTAAGGTATGACCGCTACTGGACAACAAATTAGAAACAACAACAATAATCTCTTAAAATAAATGTAATAAAAATAAACCTTAATGCTTACCCTGCTGATCTTTGGGAGGTCAGAAACATTATACAGTTTTAATTCTTTCACAATTCCGTTATCATTTCTAAAACCACACAGAATCTTCTCAATTCCAACTAAAAATGATTGGCACCACCATTTTTTAGTTTTAAACTTTCTAAAAAAGTGAAAATGGATTTTAGTATATTTAAAACAAAAAATCTATTCCCTATGGTTTTTTTATTTACCTAAAATTTCTTTCCTGATTAGCATATTCTATTTGTCTGTTTGTCTTGACTTCCACAAATTTCTTACTTAATAAATATTGTACATTTGTTTCAGGATCATCATTAATATTGGGAACAGAAATATTATCCCCATCAGCTAATATTCCATCCATTTCAGCACCATAAACAATTTTATGACCTTTGATAACATTCTCAAAAACTAATGAAAACTCTTTAGTTTCATCTACTGGTCTGTCAATATTAGGTTTTGCATCTGGTTCATCTGAGGACAACTAAAATGTCAAGTCAAACTAACAATAACACACAAAGGTGGAATTCGGTCAGAGTATACATAACAACAATAATTATATATAAACAATTGAATATTTTTAAGCAAGATATAGGATTATTTACCTGAAAAAATATACTGTTCGAACTTGAAGCCCCATGATGTGAATAGTTTTTCTTTTTCTGTCATATTTATTTTTCTATTAGTTTGTTCTTCTGTTTGTCTTGCACATAAATAAATATTGCCTTTGTAAAGTAACGCTACAATTTTCCAGGGCTCTTGATATTCATAAGGGGTGCAAGCTATACAAGTCATTAAGCCACGATAGCAAAAAATTATAGCCGATTGTAAATGTTTCGATTGAATAAAGTTCAACCTCCTTTCATTATTCAGCAAAAATACTAGCAAATCATTCAATTTCACATCTAAATCTGGAGGTTTTCTTTTCACTCCATCAATGTGTTTATTCAAATCAAAATTTACTTTTTTGTCACGCAAATTACGTGCATATTTTAGATTTTCCAGGCCTATGTATCCGATAATCTTCGGTCGGCCGAATTTTGGAAAGGATCCATAATAGTTATTTGTATTAGTAGATAAATGAAGATTATTCATAGCTAATTACTTGTATACTTATATTATTACTATTCAAAACAATTATTTTATCTAAATCAGCCCTTTACAATCAAATAGTGTATCATTCATTTCAATTCTCAGTGATATGGTGTTTGCAGTTTTACCAATGTCTCGTTAAGCTTCAAGAAATTATTCAGCTTAGTTCAGAAATTATAAAAGACAAAGAATAAATTGCGATAACAATTAGAAAAACTTAAATCACACTAAAATACACAAATATCGTCAATAAATTAAAATATTCGATTGTAACATGAACATTCTGATATCTCAGTAATTTGAAATTTCACATTTCACAATATGTATGTCAAATGTCAATTGTCAACTCGCAACTGTCAACTGTCGAATATAATTTAAGGAGGGACAATGATTTTTTTTTTATTTAATTTAATGACCTGGTAACAAAGACCTTTAGGTCATATCTTATTTATTATTTTTACACTTCACTTCATTTCTTTCTGCCCTTCGTAAAGTGATAGTGAACTTTACGAAGAACCTAGACGAATCTTGGAGCAATCGGAACGGCGCTACTAAGCGCTCTCAAATGAATTCTTCATTTCTTGGACACTTATTAGCTAGTTTACTGCATGATACACTATCACAATCATACATTAAATCACTTTATGCACCAAAAAAGGAATATTCAATCGAGATTACATATAGACGCCGCACAATTCCCGCCAAAACTCGAGGGACAATGAACTTTAAAGCGGTATATAGATAACAAATGAATATAACATCTTAGTTTTTCAATTACAGAGCATTGTACGACATTTCCATCAATGTTAAATTAAAGAAAAACATTTGTTAATTTTCTGGCACTGCACATGTAATAACACGCATCCAGGGAAATTATGATTTATTATATTAAGTACTTTTGAAAGTTCCCGATATATGAATAAAGAAAGATGTAGTTAAAACATTCAACTTCAAAATGCGAAATAATATTATAATTGAAAAAATAGGACGATCAACTCTGCGAACATTAATCTTGACTACCCCCATTACGGCAGATAAAACCCAAGACTAACTGTATAGCCATGTCTGAGGATGTGTCTTCTCTTCAGTAGTGTAATAATTTTAATAAAGAGGGAAACGAGCAGGCGACCCACTTGATGGAAAGTAATCATCGCTGCCCATAAACTCTCGGAGCACCCCAATTCGTAATTAATCGAAAATACAAAGTAAATAAGCTGATATCACAAGGTGACGTTGTATGAATAAAAGCAAACAAAGAAACTAAATATT
>JADANM010001663.1:6769436-6781557 GCA_026213755.1 Eurema hecabe | reverse complement strand
GAAAATTAGAAAAAAAAATTATTTTTGCGGGGCTATCTTCTGTGAGCCAGAGTTAACTTGTTAAGCTGTCTATGGGCTTGAAGTTGCGAGTTTAAACTTTTCAAACTTGTTTTGAACGTTAGGCTTTAATGCTTGATGCAGAGTACATAAGTAGACAGTATCTACGTAACTATTTTGTGATTATAAAAGAAAATAAATAGAAAACACAAGAACATTAAAAAGCGTAATGTACATATAAGTAACAGAAAAAAATGTGTGCCGCGGCCGTAGATGTCTTTTTTATATATTAAGGAATATAAACATAGTACTGTATAGTGGCAGTGCTGTAATATGTATACAATTACAATAGCACAAGATTTTCAATTCGCCAGTTAGCGTACTTTGTACTACTTGGCCTTTTAGGCTTTATTGCTCATTGCTCAAATGCTCAAGCCCGCCTATTGCCTAATCACAGTTGCGACTGATCCCGTTATGTGTGTTAACTTTGTTTACTGTTTGCTATTCATCTTAGCGTATTAAAGTAACATCATATATTTTTCATCACACCTTATAAAAGAATTTAGGATTTATGTCAAGAACTTTCAAGTTGTACTTAATATGTCTTTTCATAAGTGCCGTTTGTGTTTAAAAATTGGAGATTTTTGTTCAATTTTTGAGAAAGACGATACTATTAAGCTGTCTGATATGGTTATGTCCTTTGCTGACGTTAAGGTAAGACAGTTATAATTTTTATAAATGTAATTAGCACTTATTAATATATATTTGACTCTAAATTATTTCATTTAAAATTACTTTTTTTTTATATAATCACAATTTTGTACCTTTAACCTAAATTGTAAATGTATTCTCACTCATTTAGATTGTTTTTCTTTAATTTTGAAATTTCTTATTGAGTGCCTTAATTCTTTAACATTATCGAAACTTACTTTTCTTGATTGATACATCAATTAAAAAGTAACTAGCTCATTTTAAAATTGAGGAATTTATTTGCAGATCTATGAAGGAGATGGATTTTCAGACAGAGTGTGTACTTCATGTATTGAAAACCTTAGTACTGCTTATTTATTCAAGCAGCAATGTGAGAGAATTGATTCTTTAGTTAGAAAATACCCAGGTAAATAAATATCATATGTTAAGTTCGGTTTTATCACAAATTTTTCATTCATCATTAAATAACTCCCTAAATTTTCATTTCAGAAATGCAAACAGATAAATCACCAACTACAAATTTTGATGATTTTTGTGAGAAAGAATTTCATATGCATATGAAATCGGATCATAATGATAATGACAATAATTCTCTTAAAGATTTAAATACATCTGAAAATGACACATACTTTTCTGCTCAAAATTCAAATATATCCCAAAATAGTACCTTTCAATCAGCTCAAAATTCAAACATATCTCAAAATAGTACCTTTCAATCAGCTCAAAATTCAAACATATCTCAAAATAATACCTTTCAATCTGCTCAAAATTCTAACTTATCTCCAAATAGTACTTATCGGTCTGCTCAAAATTCAAATATATCACAAAACAGCACTTATTATTCAGTGCCAGACTCTAACAAGTCCCTTAACAATTCCTTCCATTCTGCACATGATTCAAATACATCTGAGTATAATTTCTATGAAACCAGCGATGAAACTGACAGTGATATTGACTCAATAAAATGTGTTTATTGCAGTCAGTCTTATAATAATTATGGTGCTCATAAATGTCATGTAACTTGCACTATTGAAAACAATCAACTTCAACGTTCAAGCAGCAATGAAACTTTAGTTGCATCTGATTTGAATCAATCAGTTAGACATGAAGCTGGTTTTCGAATTCCTGAATATGTTTTAGTCTCATGTGTGCTCTGTGATGAAAAATTTGATCAATATGATGATTATGTTATACATTTAAACAAATGTACAACTAATGTGAAACTTCATCATTTTGTCTGTCCCATATGCCATGAGCTTTTCACTGCAAAGTTAGCATACTTGGAACATTTGAAAGTTGTTCATTATAAAGAAGACCATGCTATGAGTGATGCTGGGGTAGATTGTGTTGATTTTGCTCCAATGATACATAAAACAAGTAAGCCAAAATCTGTCCGAAGGCAAATAGGATGGTCCATAGAAGATATATACCAAGAAATTGAATGTAACAAAATAGATGAAAAGCCCCTACCACCATCTACAACTAATAGTCCTATAAAAAATTTCTTTTCCAAGTTGGGGAATGAGTGAGTCATAAATGCGATATCGGCATGCCTGGGAACTACAACAGTGCTTTAACAGAAACCACTAACATAGTGCTTAAGTAAATAACTTGCCTTTCTTAAATTAATTGTGGGTCTTTCAAAATGCTTCATTTTCTTGAAATATATCTGTAAATTGTTTGTTATACATACTGCTTAAATATCAATGTTTTTAATTTTAGAATAGAGTAACTAAATTACTTGTACATATGTGGGTAATAATAGCGATTTAATTGTTTTTTTTTTAATTTTGTAGATCATTCAGTAAACAGAGTACTCCTAAGAAAGTTAGTTTCCGAAAATTCATTGAGAATGGTAAAGCAAAGACGTCAGTCTATTTACCGTTTCGGAAATACATACAAAATTATAAGCAAAAGAAAAAAGCCATGAATTACAGTCCAATCAATTCTAAGATGGAGGTCACAAGCAGAATTCAAGCTACATTCCCTGAAACTGTTTCTGGTAAATATGAATTATTTTTATATACAATTGAGTATTTGTAAACAACATTTTTTACATAATTTGCACAATTGAAAATTTATCATTTATTTTTTGGTATTTTAGATAGTGATTATAATTCACCTAGTGGTACATCGGAAGAGTCTTGGAAGATGAAGCAAAACCTAATATGTGCTTGCGATAAAAAGACGTTTATGCTCTCAGAGTTCATACATGTAAGAAACACAATGTAATATATAAAATAATGAGACAAATTTTTCAATCATATTGTATGGATTGTACATTATTCTTTTTTAGGATCGAGACCGAATAACTGCTATGATCAATGAATTGGGCGGCGTAGTAGCCGAAAATACTAAAATGGAAATGTTGGCAACACATTTTATATCAGTGTTGCCTAATGACACATTCACGGGTATGATGGTGTGCTCATTAGCAACTGGGAAATGGTTGCTAAATATATCTTATATCTACGACAGCTTTAGGTGTAAAAAGTTTTTACAGGTAAAATACTTATAATGACTTATTTTTTCTGTATCATTTTATGCTGGATAACATTTAAAAGGTCGTTCTACATATAAGTAGGTTCTATATATTTAATACATTGCGACTACATTTTTTGAATTGAAATTTTTATCGTAAGTATTTATTTTTTATGCATAGTCATCCACTGATGGAAATCGACTTAAGTAGGAAATTACGTCATGTTTGGGAACTTCGTTGTCCTTTTCTTCACATATTGGACTGTTCTATTTCTAGTTTATTTTAAATTCTGGTAGTCCAAACCTCTGAACAGTGAAAGTTGTGTTGAATATGTTAAAAATTAAATATTTTTTTATATATTTTATAGGAAGCCATGTATGAATGGCTGAAGAATCCTAAAATAGTTGAAATCGACAACACAAGCGTGGAAGTTGCTAAAGCAGCAGTGTATTGGCAACAGCAACTTCAAAGTAAACATTCCAATTTTCCATTTGAAGGCAAACAAATTGTTCTAATCATGAAGAAGAAATACCGCCAATATTATCATATGATTTTTAAAACGCTGAAAGCTAAGCCCTTGACGTACGATCCAAGGTACGTATTACATTACGAGTTTTAATTAAATTTTTATAGTACTTCGTTTTCAAAAACTGAAATTTGATGTAAATTCACATTATCTTTTATAATAAGGGACAATAATAAAATGCTATTCTAAATAATGCTGCATCCATATAAATTAATTAGATTTTTAGTGAAAAATTGCCAACTATTTAGACTAACATGTATATAATTATAATTTATTGTTTGCTATGTTCCAGAACCCCTGGAAGCTGTTGTTCGGCGGATTACTGTTTCGTAGACATGAAAATTATCGAACGAGTTAAATTGAGATTCTTTTTTCACCATAATGTTCCTGTTTTTCCTTATCAATACATTTTGGTGTACCTTTTAAAAAGGGGGCATGTCCAAGACGAACATAAATACCTATTGCAAGACTGCAGTAAAATTAAGGATAAAGACTACTTTCTAAATAATACATGTTAAATTAGGGAAAAATTATATTTTATATAGATTATATAATATAGAGTTATACACATTAATCGCCATATTATGAGTTAAGTAGTATAAAAATTAAACTTTGAATTAAAAATAAATATACATAAATTATCTTATGTTTCTTTTTTTAGTTTATAAAATTTAATTACTGATACAAAATTAAGGGAGAAGCACAAAATCTCAAGTACGCCTCCTTCGGCTTTGTATTAATATAGGTGGGCTTCTTTGAGATTCTTGTAAATGTTTTTTTCTCATCAGATGCTAAAATTTAAAGCAAAGTTATAGCAATGAGAAACAGGTGCTCTCGAAATTAGTTTTGCTCTATCTATTATTACCAACTAATATTTCAAAAATTTGAAGTTAGGGATGTTTGCTATGCTTTCACACAAGAACTACTGAACTGCTAATCAAATTTTGTGTTTCTTGGAGATATCAGAATGGGCTTCTTTTTTTTGTTGAAAAACGAATATTTTTTTATTGCGAGCGAAGTCGCGAATAAAAGCTAGTATAAAATACACAATAACAAACCTAAACATCTTCCTAAGGAAATGTATAAAGAAATAGTACCTTTAAATACACAATCCAGCATAAAGCTGTTGCAAGTATAGTTCCTAACATTCCCCATATTTGCCCTGAGCTCGGAAATGAATCCGGCGAATCATTAACAGTTTGCTCTTTTTCATCACAGTTACAGAATGAAATCATATTTTTCTATGAATAAAATTGAGTATTGAATATTGTTATGTATGACAAGAATAAACAAAAATTTTGACATACATTACGTTAGTAAAAAATAAACAAATGTGTCATCTACAATTCGGTAGAAGGAATTCCTAACAGATCAGAGGTCGTCCTGATCATATCCATAATATTTTATTGTGTTGGCAGAATCTCTTTACCTGATAGTAATTGGTAAGCGAGCTCCGCCCGTCCCAGGCTAAAGCTAAGTGCCTCATGCTAGCGTTGCGGGCCAGTAAAAAAGAGAATAATCATAAAGAAGTAATAAGTCTGTGGTGCTCCTACCTATATACCGCAATGCAAGGAGGTCTCTGATGAAACGACTTTATTAATAGACATGGTGTTATGTTGGTGTCATGTTAGAAAAATAAAACAAAGTCGCTTTCTCTGTCAACTTATATGCATGCTTGAATCTTTAAAACTACGCAACGGATTTTGATGCGGTTTTTTAATCAGATAGATTGATTCAAAAGGAAGGTATATGTCTATAAGTAATACATGCATAAATGTCGGTAAAACCGAGGGGCACGGCTATAATTTATTATAATTTTGAAATTTCCATACATGTAGAAAAAAAGAATACTTAAATGACCACTTTGTTGTGTGTTTCTGTCTGTATCTTTATTTTAGGAAAGCGTTTAAAGTGAGGGTTGAAATTTAAATCCTTAGACTAATAGAATATATACCTAATCTATATACGTTTTTTAAATAATAGTCAAAGTTTAGATCTATATTCAAGTCCACGGTCCCTTGAAATCCGTGTATATATATATACCCAATGATATTATTATAAAGCTGATGAGTTTGTTTAAATAAAAAAATGTTGCAATAATTATAGTGAATTGGCAATGAACACAAATATTATTATTAAATATTAGAGAACAATTCCTCTTTAAATTATCTTAAAAATATCCATGACAGTACCACACATCACACGTCTATCTTTTTTACCCTAATTTAATTAAGTTAAGCAGTATACCTACAAATAGCATACAAAAGTTTAATTTAGTACATAAACACTTTCATATTATGCTGTGGTAGTAAAATAAGCGTTACCTACTGTTGTTTTGATTATACGAGTAATTCGATATACCCCCAGTATTTCTACCCATACATTCAATACGTTGATTCATTGGCCATTTAATATGGGTGCTTCCAATGATATTATATAATAGATATGTTATACCCATACAAATCAACCGAAATGAGTGTTCCGCACAGCAGCGGCAGCACACATGCATACAAGTCAAAACGATAGAAAAGAGATAAATTAAAAATCAACTAGAAAAAAACAGATAGTTAGTTTTGTCAGTAGTACATTAAAGCACCGGCAATCAATCACCTAAAGGTAAGACGTCCTAATTAGGATGCTTTTGCGTCTCTAAAATTTTGCGCTTATAATATATCTTTTTAATAAAATATCATTTTACGCAGTTTTTCTGCCGCGCGGCGAAAACTCCTGTCGGTGTCCTAGTGCGCCTTGTGGCTTTATACGTCTATGGATATAATGGTTATAGGTTGGCCGTAGTATATATTTTATAGTTCAATGTTTATACCATATAATGTCAGAGTCAGACTAGTGTCGGTTAAATCTTAAGTTTTACTACCTACGTTCTAGTTATTTTTGTCGTAAAAGTTCTATTTAACAATATTTCATAATTACAATTAACGTAGTTATACTTATGTTAAATAGGTAAGATATATAATATTTAGAGATATAACATGGGATGTTTTTGGTCAAGCGACTTAAGTATATTTTTTACCTTTTATAATATACACACACATATTTATATAGATATATTAGCTAAATATTAATTTAATGCCCCGCAGTTTTACCCTCTTTGTTACTGTTCCCAGAACCTACCTGGAAGAAATCACTTTTTAGTGATAAGCCCGCCGATTACATTTCTTCTACTGTGTACAAATAGTCTGTAAGATTGAAATGTAATAAAGGGTAAAATAAATACCGGGATGCGAAGTAGTTATTTCAGGGTATCACCTATCTACATACCAAATTTCAACTAATCCGGCCCACCTGTTTCTGCGTGAAATTATAACAAACATACAATATTATCTTACAACTTTCACATTTATAATATTAGTAGAGTAGGATAGTGGAGCGTGGTTTGCGCGGTGGACTTATTCAGATCTTATTGTTCAAGGATTATGAACGTTGCCAAAATTGCAATAGAAAAGCGGTAAATGACATTAATATTGTAAATGGTATTTGCCAAATATGTATCGATATAACTCAAAGGCGTACGACGATACGTGAGGTATCTAAAATTCAACATCCTGTAGTGGTAAGTATTTCCTTCAAGAAAAGTAATAAATCATTTTTTTTGTTTATAATTCCTTTTTATTAAAAACAGGGAAAAGGTCCTTTCTTTGGAGAATTTAAGTGCAAATCTTGTGGCCGGTACTGGAATAGTCGTCTTTGTTGGCCAAATTCTTATCAGAATTGCAAAACTTGTCGTATACCGGTATTTGCATATAATTTTGTAAGTTTTGCAAGTATTTATTTATTAGATTACATGAAACGTATTCGATTATTATACTCGAATGAAATTTCAGAGACCGCTTAACCCATCAGATATGTCCAATCTAGAAAACAAGAAAGAACACCCAAAAGAGCTCTGTCAAAAGTGTAAGGTATTAGGGCATTATTGTGGATTTAACAAAAGGAAGAAATATATACACTAATGTGATACACATAAAAGTAAAATCAGATTTTATTTTTAATAGATCATTGAGTAAAATGAAAAACATTTCATATAAAAGTGAAGAAATTGAGCAGGGGTGATAAATTACCCTTAATGAAAAACGAAAATGTTTTAATAAATTTATTTAATACTACTTAAACTTGTTGATGTGACTCATTTGTTTTAACAAAAACGTTGCTCATTGTATCAATAAAGTGCTTATTTTTTATTTTAGCTTTATATAATATCCATAACTGTTTACTGTTCTTTAGCTTTTCTGCCATATAAGCAAAAAGTGGTAAAACCAAATTACAGAATGATTCAATATTTTCTTCTTCAACAAAATTCTCTAGAACTATAAACTTTTGAAGGACATCAATCATTTGATTTTCTTCAATTTGATCAGGGAAGTAATGAGACTGAAAAAAGTATGATAGGACAATTTTAAAAATATTGTTGATTTGTAACTTTTTTTTTATTGAAAAATATATGTACCTAGGTAAAATTGTATTACTGAATTATACTCTAGTTTATAATATAATTACCTTTGTGATAAGAGTAAAGTTTTTATAACAATACATTAAGCATGCCCAGGTCACTGAATTGCGAAAGTTTCTTTCAGCCAATAAAACTAGTAATAAAGCTTCATGAAAAATATTAAATATTTGTTTTCTTGAAAATATGTTTAAATTATCCCAAATTTCATGCCACTCTTGTAAGACTGTTGAAGGTAAGACCTGAAATATAGAATGAAACATTACTAGACAAATAAAAAACAATACTAGAATGCAATGTGTTAATCAACACGGTAATATTAATATTATTTACTCTGTATTAAAGTGTTATGTTACTCGCTAGTGCATTAAACAATTGAAAAATTGCTTATTCGAGCTACGAACGAGCTAATACCACGAACGAACGAACTAATAGTTTTTTAATTATTATGGTACAATGTTATAGACCTTTTCGTTACGGTTCACTTTTTAAAACTGGTATGGTCGCGTCACGAATCGTTAGCGCTGAACGAAACCTGCGCAGAAGTCAAAATAAGGTATCGAAGTAACGGCGCGGCGCGCGAGCGTTGAATGGTTGTCCCAGTCGTGTTGTCTTTCTCGCACCAATACGTCAATTACGAGCGCGATTCTACAGATGCGCAGCTACTCTCGTCCATCACTAAACATAAATGATGTGACCTTACCTTACGTATGTTTAGGCGCGATTTTAAGGATGTTTCACGCAAAACTTCCTGCTTTTTGAAATTACTTGAAAGAATATAGATAAGATTTTTTTTTGTATTTTAAATAACGAATTTTGCTCTGTACATAATATTTCATAAAATATATTTGTTATTTTGTTTAAGCATACTTCTTACAGGATGTTTGTCATTACCTGTGATAGTTTTGTTGTTAGATGCTCAACATCTATTTCCTTGAAAATATGAACACCTGTAACTATCTCCAGAAACTTATTGCCTGGTGGATTCCACAACTGTCGATAGTAATACATGTTCAGAGGATGTATATTTTTCAATTTCAATTTCAGCCAAGTCTTTTCATTTTCTGAAAACAATTACAAAGCTATTAATTAAAGATTGCTATAGTATTCTGGAATGATTTAAATTGATGATTTAGCCTTTTACCAAATGACTATCAAATAATAGATAAATATAAGTATTATTATAATAATAAATACCTGGAATATTTCCTTTATAACTTCCTAGAATTGATTCTAGTAATTGTAACCCGATCTCTAGGATACAAGGAGCTAGATTCACAAATGTATTGATTTTCCACCTGACCACATCTAAAACTTGAGCTAGCATTGCTAGCATTGGTGCTCTGAACTCAATGATTTCATCTAAAGTATAAGCTTCATTAATTAGCCTCAATTGGATGTGAATACAAATAAAATTTTTCTTCAGCAGACCCAAGTGCAGGCTGGGCATGATAACCAAAAGAAGTAATTTTACTCCAGGAATAACATTAGCCGATTTCAACTGAGTTATGAAATTAATAAAATTTTGCATTCTATTGAACTCAAAATTACTTTCCATACATTTTTTAATAACTGTTATGATACATGGATCTGCATCTGTGTTGTAGTAATAATGTGAAAACTTTTCTAAGAATGTCATGACTTTGATCATAATACTTGTTTGCTGAGCATTTTCGGAAGCCAAATCAAATATTTTATTATACACCATATGAGGACTTTGCAAGAAAATACACAATACATCTGATAAATCTGAATCTATAGAAACAGTTAATTTATTGAATATTTGAGTCACCATATTATGAAATTGTTTTGTAAGTAAATCATCATTAAAGATACCACCTTCAAATTGATCTTCCAAAAGTTTAAATTTATCATAAATATTACAATGTGAAAATGCTTTAATGAGAAGTACTTGCACATCTTCTCGTTCTGCATTATTTTTTAAGTAATCTTTGCATAAATTGACCAGTTTACAGCAATCTGTATCATTGAGCTCATCCAAATTTGTATCGACTTGCAATACAAGTGTAACATCATCAAAAAAATTATTTCTATGTAATAGTGCTTTTATCCATTTATTTTTTTCCTCATTGTTGTCAATTATATTTTTAATTATTGTATCACTATCAATTACATTAATTACATCCATACAATCAACGGGCTTACAAGATATTAACTCTAGCATATTTATTACAGGATGTTCGCAAACTGAAGTTATATTTGTAAGATGGTTGTGAACTCTGTGGCATAGCTCTCCTACCAACTGTTGCATACTTTTGTCTCCAACATCAAATTCACTCCAAGCACAAAATATTTCAACACTGACCTCCATTACAAGTTCTTTTAAAACATCCAATAACATAACATTGCAGGTATCTACTGACTCCTTTATATCTTTTTTAGGACAAGTGTTTAAGTCAATCTCTGAAAATGTCCCATCAAGAGATCCTTCTGGATAGGTTAATTCATATACATCATTCATATCACTTGGCTTTAACTTCTGAGGGTTCGAAAATTCATCAAAACATTCACTAATGACTGTGAGCAATGAATGTAGATTTTCTCCAACATATTTATATTTTTCATCCTTCTTCAAAATGTCAAGTTTTCTAGCATTCGGTGGTTCATAAAAATATTTAAGGCATGTATGGAAATTGTTAACGGCTTGAGTTAATTCCAGATCTTTTATATTAAAGAATAACAGCCTTAAAATAAGTCTGTAACATGCAGTAGCTAATAATTTAAGATTTTTAAAACAGCTCTTAGGATGAAAATATTTGAAGTTGTCGATCAATATATCAGCTAATTGTATTGAAAGTTGTGGTGATGTAAACACTATTATTTCATAGATAAAAGTTCCCATGTTCAGTTGCCATAACATTTCACTTAATAAGCAAGTAGGTATTGTAGGTACAGTCCATATTACAGAACCAATTTCATCCAATTCTACAAGTTCTTGTAATATTTCTATGTCTGCATTTAGGACTAAATATAAAGCAAATTTCCTTACTTTATCTTTGATTGGAATATTACAATTAATATCACTCAATTCCTTTTCTCTCATAAAATCTTGTAATCCTTTTATAACTCCTTCAATTTTGTTTTCATTTCCTGAAATAAATTGAATATAACATTTTACTATATATTTTCGGTGTAGAGAGATAAAGTAAGATAGAGAATAAAAAATTATATCAACCTCCTCTCCCAGTAATTTTAGTGAAACCATAATTGCTGTTTAGTGAAACAATTGAACCCTGAAAGGCGCTTAAATCTGGTGTAAAGTCCATAACTCAATTTTTTACTTTTTTCTTATTAGAAACTGCAAAAGATCTTCTCAATTGATAACTATATATTAAATTAAAGTTAAACCGATCTTCTAAGTTCTAAACGTATTATATTCTGTTACTTAGCGTATATTTATAAAAATAATAAGCATCTATAATGCTTTTTGCATTTGAAATTCAAAATAAATTTAAAGGATTGTCAAATCACAAATGACAAATCACAAATGTCATTACGTCAATCTGCAATCAACATTCAACTTTCGTGGATATCACTTTCTGACTTGACTTTTTTTCAGTTATGGCAATTATTAGTTAACTGTTAGCTTTTCAATTATAGCATTATTCCACATCATGCCTAATAATGGTTAACGTTGAATGTTTAAATTACATCTTTTTTATCCATGTATTGAGAACTTTCAAAAGTACAAAGTAGTACTTTTACTGGATGCGTATAATTACATGTACAGTGCCAGAAAATTATAACTATATTAATTATTATACTATATTAATTATAACTATATATTGTAACTAATGTTTTTCTTTCACTTGACATTGATGTAAATGTGGTACTATGCTCTGTAATTTTAAAAACTAGTGTTTGCCCGACTTGACTTTTTCTATTCTATTCTTGGACTTTTTACACTAAACTTAAAAGT
>JADANM010001663.1:6712490-6763906 GCA_026213755.1 Eurema hecabe | reverse complement strand
TCTAGAATGAAACTATGGGATACTTATCAGATATTTATTGTTATGCTGGTTGCCGGTATGCCGTATATATTCACTTTAAATGGTCACTTTGTTTTCGATGATTCTGAAGCTATACTCAAAAACAACGATGTGATATCGGAATCGTGGATAGACGCATTTTACAATGATTTTTGGGGTACTAGTATGAACAGTACTATAAGTCATAAGTCTTACCGGCCGCTTACTATCCTAAGTTTCAAGTTCGTATATGTCCTAAGTTGTAAGTAAAATATTCAAATATAATATATTTGCTTTTCATTGTTCTATTCTATTGTTTTAGGATAAATTATCTACTTAATGGTAAAGTGTTGTCTGCAACACAGTTTAAAATAACTAATGTTTTATTGCATGTTGTATGTTGTGTTTTGTTATTAGTAACATACAAAACAATATTGGAAAGGATAAACATAAATGGATTTAAAAAAATATCAAATGATGTGGCACTTTTCGGCACTATTTTGTTCTGTACCCATCCAATTCATGTTGAAGCTGTATCTGGAATAGTTGGAAGGGCTGATGTACTGGCAGCCATCACATTTTGTTCTTCATTTTTAGTTTATGATAGGGCAGTTAAGAAATCTCAACACTCGATTATCTATTTTATTATTGCAATAATACTGGCAGGTGCAGCAATGTTGTTCAAGGAAAGTGGTATAACTGTATTGGTATGTAATAATTATTTATTTCTTTGTTTACATATTAAGAATACTAATAATTATAAAAACAATTTTTGCAGGGTTTTTGTGTAATTTATGAATTAACAATGAATGTTACTACAAATGAAGATAGTAAGTCTATGCTTTATATTAATGTTAGAAGAGTAAGGATTCTTAGAAAATCAATTACAAGAATAATATGTTTATTTATTGCAACTTCTATCATATTGTACTTACGGTGGCTAGTTATGGGTGGAGTTAAACCAAAGTTTAAAAGCACTGACAATCCTGCTGTTTTTGCTGCTAATATTTTTACAAAGGTAAATATTAGGTACCGTTACACTGGTTAAAAATTAAGCTAAAAACATAATTTATGAGAATGTTTTATTTTTTAGGTGGCAACAATTAACTACATTTATTTTACAAATTTATTACTGCTAATTTGGCCAAATTGGCTATGTTATGATTGGTCAATGGGATGTATTCCTCTCATAGAAGATTATACAGATAAGAGAATAGTGTGGATTGGTCTTTTATATCTATTATGTAGTTTAATATTGATCTCCTTATTATTTGTGAGAGACCAAATAGTTTTTAAAAGGTGAGTTTATAATATTCTATTGGTTATTTTTAAATTTATTTACTAATCACACCATAATTAAATGTTTGATAATAGCCTATAACTCTATTTTATAGTAGAAAAATTCTTATAGTTTGCATTTGGGCCTCAGGCAATGGACAATAAGTTATGTTAGACTTTTGGTGACTGCAACTTCAGGTCTAACGTCACTGGCTAGGGCTTACTGGCACCTTTGAAGAAGTTTTCCCGCGACACCCTGCTTATGTCACCTGAGTATTAAGGAGCTTCCCTATAGTTATTAATATAGGTTTTGATGATATCCTCTTAGTATGAGCATATTCAAAGCAAAAAAAACATTCAAATTTTTATTTATTTATTTATTTATCCTTTATTACATTTATAATATCTTATAGACTAATTGTACAGAGTTAAAATGTAAGCACAGAAATGTAATAGGCGGCCTTATCACCAAAAGGTGAACATTCAAATTTTTCCTCTTTATACTAGTATATTAATTTAATGTGAAATATATGTGATAAATTTATTTCAGACTGATAATTGTTTCATTAAGTTTTATGGTAATTCCATTCCTACCGGCGGCTAATTTGTTTTATCCTGTGGGATTTGTCATTGCTGAGAGAATTTTGTACTTACCATCTGCAGGGTACTGCTTATTGGTTGCAATTGGGTTCCATAAAATCCTTCACTGCAAGAAAAGATTACCTAAACAAGTAAGTAGATTTTTAGACCATTGTTTAACTTTAAAGTTATCTATATAGCTAAAATTATATTTTGTTTCAGATAGCAAAATTTACGTATTACTTTGTAATATTGATGTATTCTATGAGATGTTTTCAGCGATCTATTGAATGGCAATCAGAATATAAGCTATTTACAAGTGGTTTACTAGTCTGTCCTTTGAATGCTAAGGTTCACTATAACGTAGCAAAGGTTGCCGATGCTAAGGGCAACATGTCTTGGGCAATGTATGAGTATGAGAAAGCAATAAGGCAGGTAAAATATATATATTATATACGTTGAAATTAATAATTTTAATATTGTTAATCTATTTCCCTCTTTATTCTTTGTCTTTCAGCAAAATCTATTCTGTAATTTTGAATGAAATTGTAAAAAACATCAAACAACCTCACAAACTTTTGTATTTATCGTATTAGGAATAGGCATTGCCAGTTGTAAAAAATTAATTTGTATAACAAATAAGATTGTCATTATTATGATTCATTTAATATGTCGAAATATTATTATTACATTAGACTCCCTAGACTATAATTGTTTTTTTAATCCTAGTTTTAGTAATTATTATTGCTCAACATTGTAGAGTCTACGAAACAAAATTTAACATAACATGATACGTGTGATGACATACTTATAAAACATATAATTACAATTTACAGCTTATATCCAGACTATTATCAAGCAATGAACAATTATGCGAATTTACTGAAAAAGCAAAGAAAATATTCCGAAGCTGAGGTTTACTTGAAGAAGGCTATAAGTCTAAAGTAAGAAGGTTTTTAGTATTTCATATTATTTTAATCAATAGAAAATAGAAATTCATAAAATTATATTTATGATTTTCCAGTAATGATTTTCCTGCAGCTTGGATGAATTTAGGCATCGTTTTGGCAAGTACCAAAAAATACGCCGAATCTGAGGTTGCTTACCGTAACGCCTTAAAGTATCGAAAAAATTATCCCGATTGCTATTTTAATTTAGGCAATTTGGTATATATATGAGCTAAGTTTAATAGTAACATACCCGCGATATTACCAACATTTTTTTGATTTTTTTAAACTTTCAGTATCTCGAACAAAACTTAACCGATTTGGCAGTGGATAATTGGTTTAAAGCTATACAATTAAATCCGAAACACAATTCATCATGGACCAACCTACTTGCCCTTTTAGATAATACAGGTAAATGTTTTGTTTGTGTATGTAATAAACATATTTAAAAAACTTGATCTTTAGTATTCTGTCGCCACTGTTCCAGTTTAAGCAGTAGGACCGACGGATGGAAATGACAGAAGTATGGAATATGTTAATGTGTATTCTTTATTAAATTTTGTTTATTATGGAACTGCATAGAGTCATTCTTTTATGTCCATATAACATCGCATTACGTTGTTGTATTTGTGTAAAATATGAAAAAGCTTGAAACAACATATTATATTTAAATAAAAGGAAGATATAATTATACCAAATATCTTGCAAAACACTACTATCGAAACTATACTAACAAAATTACTACACATCGGTTATTCGGGTATTATTTTTCTCACAATGAACTTCCAAAAATAATTCAAGATTCAGTCCCGTCATTGCTAAAGTTTAGCGAGGAATTTATTATTACACATAAAGATTCAAACTGATATCGTATAATATTTTAAGGTCAAATAGACAGAGCTTTACAAATAATACCTCAAGCTCTGCAAGTGTTGCCTGATTCTCCGTCAGTAATATTTGCAATCGCAAATATTTACGGCAAAATCGATGCATACAATGACGCCGAAAAATACTTTCTGAGGACAATCGAATTATTCGGTAGTCGGGTCAAGCCAATTCACTACGCAAATCTGGGTAAGTTTTCATGTTATAAAAGTAGTTTTTTTTAAATATCTTAATAATAATTTTTTTTAACAATAAACTTAAAAACTAGCTTATTGATATTAACAATAATTTTATCAGGCTTAAAACAAAAAGCGCCTACAAAAATTATAATACCTAATTATATTTACCTAGATTGAATCTGAAATAAATGCGCTAATAAAAACATTACGCGGTAATATAATAATATAACAATAGTTTTGTAACAATTGATTTTTTGCATTAAATTAAATCTGGCTAAGAATCGATGCGGACGGTAGGAACAAAAACTAGATGAATCGATCATGTATTACGACCAGTGAGGCGAGTCACGATACAGACCGACCTGCCCCCCGCTGTCGTACCGAGGTAGCGGGGGCGCGGGTAGCAGGCAAACACTCACGCGGCCCACATCATTGGTCGCGCGGAAACAACACGTAGTGATGCGGTAACCGATACGTTTTTTATTTGTCGATGTAAGGGAGGTCGGACACGGTTGTTTTACAAATATTAGATACTAACTGATTTTTGTGATCTTTATTTGAGGAATAAAATGAACGAGATAGCTTAAGAATATATTCTTTTAAAAGTAGTAAGTTAGTTTTAGTTATTACTTACTAAATATGCCGGTGTAAAAGACTTAATACCGAAAATTTGCATGTGCATTCAGGCTATGGTTCTGAAGATATAACCATACAAATACAAATAAAAATTGTATTTGACTTTTGCCAAATTTTTTTTTACTATTACAGATGCGGTAAGTATACTTTTTTACTGTAGTGCTGTAATTTATTTATCTATATAAAGCCCTGCAAAAATAAAATTAAAAATACAGCAATGTATTTAAAATATACTACAACGGAATATATGAAATAACTTAATTTAATCAGCGTCAGGATTAAGGCATATGTACTAAGCTTCCTAGCTTTACCTTCATAGGTTATCTCTGGTTTCAGTTTTCGGACTTTTACACTCTGTATAACATTTTTTGTACTAGCAACAATTTACGTGAAATGAAAATGAGATCAATAATTTCAATGTAAGGTTTATTTCTTTTAGGTGTTTTGTACCATAGATGGAGAAAGTACGACCAAGCCGAAAATATGTATTTAAAAGCTTTAGAAATTCAGCCAAGTTTTAAAAGTGCTCGGGTGAATTTGGAGAATTTGAAAAAGTTAAGACGACGAAATAAAATTTAAACTTATAAATTGTTCTTATTTATTTATCCTGTCTAGTTACATTATCATATACAAACACAAAAACGAACCTTGTATTCACTCATATTTATCACACATAATTATAGTTTTTTTTATTCGTATATGTGTGACAAATTAGTAGCTACAACATATATAATCTATGGAAAACTACATACTGTGATTTAATAAAAAAAATGAAAAACTACTTGAATCATAAAATTTTAGTTTTGCCGTGTTCGATGTAATACATACGAATAAATAGGCAATCGTTTCGAGACACTAGGTATATGATATATAATAAATCCTTTCTAAAATACTTCCGGATCAGATTAATGTCAATGGGGCGTTATTGAATTAAAACTCAAGTCACTCATATTCTCTAATATATAATTTAATGCGACATAGAGGTGACAGTGAAACTGGTCGCGAGCGGCTGCAGTGTGTGTTTGATATCGAGTGCGGTGCGCGGGTCCCGCAGCGCTGCCGCCGCGTGCGCGAGCTGCAGTGCGCACTCGGGCGCCGAGCCGGCTGGCAACGCCGCACACTCGCGCTCCAGAGCCCCGCCCACACATGTTAGCAGTTCGGAGAACCCGAGCGAGATAGCTGCGCGACGGAGTCTGTTCAATTCCTATTAAAAAAAAAACAATCCCCAGTACCATTAGAATACGATTTTAAAAACTTCTGAAAAAATAATGGAATTATTTTCGTATCAGTTTGAAATATCCAAGCCAAAATGTTGAATGTAATTGATATTATGATTACCGTACTATTCGTGATAAGAGTATCAAGCCATATTTAAAATAGGACTATTGGTGGCATTGTTGCCCCATAGTAAATGCGGTAGAAGACTCAGAGAGAGGCTTCATCTCGTCGTACGGCTAAAGTATCAAGCTTACTACTTCTAGAAAGTGAAAGAAATTAAAGTACCTTATACAAATGTTGCGTCTTATCGGGCAGTTTCCGCGCGTGTCGCAGCACCTTCTGCACGTCGGCGAGCAGCGCGTGCGGGCGCGCCCACGCGCAGCCCGCGCCGCCGCCGCTGTACGAGCGCCACGACCGCACCGGGAACGTCTCCGCTGAAATATTTATATACTTAGCTAATTTATTTATTACATAACCCTTTTTTCAATATATATATATTTTTTATACTACGAAGTGGAGAGACGATCTGGACTCACTCCTGATGAAAAGAGAAGCGCCAGGCGCCAGCCCATAACCGATGCAGTGCTATTCGGAACTTTGCTCAAAAGCCAAATTCCAGACACCAACGCAAAGTGAGGAACTTTGAGTCATAAGATGTCGACTCATTAGCCCGGTAATAGCGCTGGTTATAGTGCCCTTTAGACCGGTCTGGCCCATTGGGGTACCCACCCAGTTGGTTTCCTGCGAAGGAGACCTACTTCCAAGTACACTTACCAGTAGTAGAGTCGTCAGTGGGTCCCAGCTGGTCGAGCGCGCCGAGCCAGGGCGCGGCCGTGGCGCCGGGCCGCAGCACGCTCAGCAGCAGGCACGAGCGGCGCGCGCGCGACGCCTCGCACCACGCCGACAGCGTGCCCCACCATTCGGGACCCAGCTGAACCACTGCGGCCATGCCCTCCACCTAATCATATTAAAATTCTTCTTCAATGGGTCGGATTCTCCAGAGAAAACGTTTTAATCAATAAAAGTACCCATAATGCTTATTATAATTATACATGTAATATTTTTTTTTTATTTATGACAGAAATATAAAACAGCAAATTAAAGATACATTATTGCTAATTATAAAACATCACTATAAAAAATCTAATAAATTAATAACATTGAAAGAAGAAAAAATAGAGAGCTTGTATGATGATACCTTCAGAGCTCCGTGGAGTAAAACACAAAAATTTGGAACTTTACTGGGATCCGCCATATCTTCATCAGTAGATCCATCTGTACTAGAACCTTCCTGCAATCATTATTTTTTTGTTATACCAAATTTTTTACCAAAATGATTCTGCAAAACATATTTATAAGGACATACCTTTGATGAAGTTTTGGATCCAAAATTTTCTTGGGTATTGTTATTATTATTACCTGCTTGGGCTTGAGGTATTACTAGATGTTTACTTATTGCAATTGGTGTACCTAAAACATTTACATATATTATCTCACTTAATTAAGCTATGTATGAAAAATTAACATAAGCTAGATATCAATGATTTATTATGCGCAGTAAAATAATGCCTTGGAAATTGTTTAAAATCAATGAATGTTATGTACCTAAGTCCTGCTGAGAAAGAAATCCAATGACATGAAGTTGTTGAGAAATAGTATATGTAGCAGCTAAGCCTTCATGTGATGCTGGCTGGGGAGTAGGAAACAACTGCACTCGAGATTCGAGTTGCCCACATTTTAAAGAACACCAGAATTCCTGATATTGCTGTTCACAGAGACGTGTCATTGCTGTCACTGCCTAGAAAAAATATATAGAAGATATATAGCATCCATCTTAGAATTATATATTTTAAGTCCAAAAGTAAAAATATTATACAAAAATTATTACTTAATGAATTAAGAATAAAAACAAAATATGTTTTTGCTACATAATTATGTGTCATTTTTAACTTTTCTTTGGCCATTAAAGTAAGTTAAAAACCAGTTGTAACTGCCAATAGTGTGTTATAAAAACTTTCATATTAAGATAAGTAGTCTTGTACCTATATCTTAATATGAAAGTTTATATAAATGATATTTAATTACAATTATTGAATTCTAAATTTAACACATTAAAAAAATAATAACTACTAGTTTTTCCCCCGCGTAATTCCCGCTCCCGTGGGAATTTCGGGAATTCTTTTCTTAGGGCACTTCTATGGTACTTAACCTACAACCCTTCCAAATTTCATGTGCCTATGTTAAGCCGTTTAGGCTGTGCATTGATATGTTAGTTAGTCAGTTTCTCCTTTTATATTTATAGATAAAAAATTGCCTAGATTATTGAATTTAACAAACTTACTCCAGGAACATTTAATTGATCAGGACAATAGATAGCACCCCTCGAAATATTTCCACTGGAGCTGTTCACATTGCTGGCCATATCAACAATCTTCTGGTAAAGAGGCATTGCTACAATGAGATACAAGAATTTTTGATTACATTAAAATTAAGAAAATCTTAACACTAATTTACTTAATACCTTTAATGAAAGTTGTAGAACATAAAATTTTACATCAAAATGCCAATCAATAACCAAGATAGAATAATTTTGACCACTTTATTAGGTCTTTATAACTTTAAATTTGACTCTGACATTTATGAATGTTATGATTGTTCTACTATTCTTTAAGTTTTACCTCAAAATATAACATTACCTTGCTGTAAGCATGGATCATGTGGTGCAACCACTGGCAGCACATGTATTTTTACCGGGTATGTAGGAGGCAATGGAAGTGCCTGCATGATGTGGTTTCTTCCAATCGTGCCTACCCCACAATTTCCATCAGTCACCTGATAATCAGGTAATATGCATAAATAAAATATATTTGACTCTTCTATTATATTAAAAAAATTGTGGTTGTGAAGTAAATAAATATAATTTGTGTGATATTATGCTATACATATGACTAGTTGTATCTGACAATTTAGGCTTCTCATATATAAAAAAAATATTTGTCATATGACAAAATTGTAATTTTTATGTAATGTAGGATAATAGGAAAATAATGTACCAGAACTATCTGCACAGGTGTTTGATATCCCCATTCATTGAGAACAAGTTGATTAACACCCTGGAGTGCTGTTTCAATGCATGTCTTGTCACCTTCTTCGAGTAACGGAAGTTTTGCTCGAATGTTATCATATTCTCGAGTGAATGGAATAGCCACTAAAACAATAGTCCATGAACATAAAATCATTTCATTATAAATAAATATATATTTCCAAAATTACTATTTATATGATTATGATCATTTTACTTTTTATCCTGAAAAGCATATGTAAAAATAATTACCTTCATAAATAGAGGAATATGTCACGAGTGCAACATATTCCAATTTTGCATGTACACACAAATAATCTAAAAAAGTGTTTATAGCCGCTGCAGCAATGGTCAGTCGTGTGTGACTTTCTGTTGAATCTGAAGAAGGAACTGGCCGGCTCATTGAAAGGGAGACATCAAGTAGCACAACAGTAGGCATTGTTATGTTTATTAAGTTGTATTTAAACACCAATCAGTTATTTAGGAAGACTATAGATCTTCAAACGTACATCATTATGCTAAGTAATGTTTCAATTATTTAAGAGATAAGTTAATTTATAATTCAGTTCAAAATGTAGAGGTTTTGATACATTGGGTCTGCAAGTAAATATTGTGGTTTTGTGTCCCAAAGAGAATGTAATCACTACGTTTTACGTTACGTTTTGTTGTGTCCCTTATAAATGTCAATTGTCAACTGTCAAGTGTCAATTGTGAACAGCTGTGACTATTCCAAAGAATATAGTATTGACGGTTGATGGTTTAGAGGTAGATTATAAAACCGTCGTTGTACTTTTAAAGTTGTCTGTATTTAAAATCGAGGTCTAAAAATATGAGAATGATTGATAATTCATAACTCCCTGTTTATTTTGTTAGGATGAGATGATTGCTTGTCGGGGGAGTAGGCGATAATGCCAACAGTGACCCCCTAACCCGACACAAAAGCCAAGAGTGGCAGAGGGTTTTAGTGGATATTCCTGGCCGTACAGCGACACTAGCGCATCGTACTAATGCTCCCAATGGCCAGGCGAGTCCCAATAACCCGCCGCACCCTACCATCAGCCACGCGGCGGGTATGCATAAAATAATTTCCTTCTATAAAAAAGGATGAAATGATTATTTTCTAGCGTCGAACTCAGTGTGGAATATTGGAATATTGAGATATTCTTGTGATTTCTAATTTCTAAGAGCGTTAATAGGACGCGACAACGTTTAAAAACCTGAACCGCTGGCTCGAAAAATATAGCATAGTAAGCATATAGGTAATGAATTGTGAACGAACATTATAAAAACTTTGTGTTTTTTGGGTTTTACTTATAATCATTAAACTCATATTGTGAAAGCTTTGTACAAAAAATAATAATTGTTGATAAAAAAAAAAAGATTTTCACATGTAAAAATAGTCTAGTCAAAGCCAACTAGTTGTGACGTATACTTAGGTATAAGATTATCTAATTTAGCCTAAAGTATCTCATTATACAGTAAATATATCAATAATGGAAAGTACTGACAACAATAATGTTTTCGAAGAGTATGTAGGGTTTGAAGAATATGAATTCAATCACAATTTCATTACGATGCCCTGGGATGACCGAACTCGAACGAGTAAAATGTGCATAATTGCATTATTGATTTCAATATTCGTTGCTACAATGGGTATAGTTATAAATAATTTTATCATACACTATAGAGGTTTCGATGCTAAATCTCTAAAGGCGGATTCAAATATAGATTGTAACTTAGTTAAAGTGGACAGATACCAATATGTTGCAAGAATTCATTCTATGGTAAATCTTGAACTCATATGTGTGGGCGCTGTGTTGTCCAAATCGTCGGTGTTAGCCAATGAATTGTGCCTAAGGTCTGGGCCGATACGGCTTCATTTAGGAAACCCTATAGAGTACGTTTAAAATATATCGTTAGTAACTTTCTTTATTAATTATTATTTTCTTTATTAAGTTTAAAAAAAATATTTTCAGCCCACAATGTAAAAAAGGCTTTCCCGTTCGATGTTTTCGAAGCTATTCCTCATGAAGGCGTCGTAACGAAAGCTCTCGTTCTCTTGTCAAGTTTTGAGGACATGTCAAGATGTGCCAGTATAATAAAAATAGCCGATTTCATTAATATTGACTCGCAAGCTTACATTATAGGTCGACCTTTTCGCGGAGGGCGGTCATTGTCAATACAGTTAGTAACGGTAGCAGAAAAATCTGATAATATTTCTCTAGAGTGGGGTAATAATATAGAGAAAAACAACGTTATCTGTGTAAAGGATCTTCAAAACTGTCCAGTGAGAGCTGGAGATCTGTTAGTTCAGGGCGGGCATCTGTTTGGACTGGCATCGACGAGCGCTAAGGAGAAAGGTGCAATGAAAATTGCTTGCTTCGCCAACCTCAGTATTGTGCATAAAGATATAAAATTGTTGGACGCAAAGATAGGCTAATACATACATTTATATACAACTTTCTGCGGTTTCACTTCCGTAAAATTTGAAATTACAAGTAATTATTATTAAAAAAACAAAATACCCGACTGCACACTAAAAAAAGAGTAATTATGTCTTTATCCCGTGGGACTTTTAGGATAAAATGTATCCTATGACACTCCCGTAATCAAGACAAATCTAACGATACCTCATACATCAAAATCCATCAAGCCGTTTAGGCTACAGGAGGTCACAAAGGAACAGACATACATACTTACATACACTCGAAAAACATTACCCTCTTTGGCAGTCGGGTAAAAATGAATCTGATGCAGCAAGATTTCAGATTTGTTACAATACACATAAGTATAGATCTAGCTGGATAAACGTGTAAAATTTAGTTCAATAAAGTCTTCTGTAACCACCAAATTTAATATTGCTTGTAATAATACTTAGTTTTCAAACATACGTACTTATCTTTGATACTTTTCACTTTGCGTTTCTTATACTGTAAACAAATATGGCGCTAGAGTTATTTTTATTCTGTTGATTAAGATTATTCTTTTTTTCTATTATATTTATTCTCTTCGGCGAATGCGATTGTGCCTGCGGCGATATGTATGGGATAAGATTCGAACTGATCCCAAATCTACTTCTTCTGGTGATGTGAATCCCTTCCAGTCCTTCGTTAAGCAGTATAAAGCGAAAACCGTGATGAATGTGATAACAGTGTATATGAACAACTTGAGACTGCTATTGTCGAGCCCAAAACGAAAACTGTTTGGATCAACGGTAATTTTCGCCTTTGTATTTCGCAATTTCATCGACATTTTGATGAAAACTTGTCTCTAAAAGCATACAAATTTAAAAATGTAATAAAACTCATAAATAATTTAGTGTTAATTTTTCTATTGTAAGTAATATTTAGGTACCTACTTTTTAGTAGAAACGAACAAATGTAAAGAAATTGCCGGTATGTATAAAGGCTAAATTATTCAATTAAAAGTACCTATTAGTTTTTTTGATGTAAGGAAAAAATAACATAAATATACAGCCACTAGACTTTTAACCATTGTAAAGGTATTTCTTTTTGACTGTTATAAAATATTAGATACCTATCTAATATTTATATGAAAGTCCACGCGGACGGAGTCGCGGGCAACAGCTAGCCTTTTATATTTTATTTAGCGCGCCACGCGGTTTTACACACGGAGTTTCCGTTCTAGTGGCAACACCGGAATGAGAAATATGGTATGTATTTATCTAAGGCTAGGGTTACCTATAAATTTAAACCAATTCCATTCAACAATAAAACAGCAACAAACATTCATACACCTTCACAAACCTTTGCATCCATAATATCAGTATCTACAAATTTATTTAAAATCAATATGATGTTTTTTTTATTTGTACGTAAGTTATTATTATGACAATCATAAACTACATACTATACTACTGTATTACATAGAAATTCCCCTTTAACGTACCCATAGGCATAAAATGTCAATAGTTTGATCTCTTATCCTTAGAATCCTTCAATTATTGGGAGCTGTTACAAGTTATGGCGTGCATTTAAAAACTCAATAGTTCATTAAACTGTTGGCAGCTTGTCATGTGCTCAGCGGAGTGTTACAGGAGTGTGAAAAATTTTCCACAGGACGCTGGCGAGCTCAACTGTCTGTAACCACACCAAAAACATCATGGCATTTACAATTAAAATGGTAATTTCGACCTAGCATGTCACTCACTTTGCGTACAGAAAATATTAAACACGTTAGATATTAAACATAATAGATTATTCATAATACTAGTTGTCAATGATTTTATATTTAGTTAATAGATATATTATAAGCGCAAAATTTTGAAGACGATAAAACATCCTAATTAGGACGTCTTGTCTTTAGGTGATTGGTTGCCGGTTCATTCACGCGCAACTGACAAAACTAAGTATCTCTTTTTTCTTGTTGGTTTTATCAGTTGGTACAACATATCTTTTATATAATATCATTAACTAGTTGTATTAATTCTTTAAATAATCCAGAGAAGTGTTTTTCAAGCTTATTTATTCGCTGAGATCCAATGTAGAAAGGATACTAAATTAGGACTCTAAGCAGGCGAGAAAAAGATTGTTGGAGATGTTTCTTATTTATGATGTTGAGGGCGGATAGATTTTCACAATAAACGAAGGCATTACAGTTAACGTCTTCCATTCAGTTAATGAGAGTTATTTTTGCTTTGCCGCAAACTATAAGGGCATACGCATTAGGTTTCAAAAGTGGAAATTACCACAGATTTTTTATAGTATAATTTTGTATTTAATAGTTCTCACAGAAAGAAAAGAAGAAGATAAAAATCTTACCACATTTTGTAAATTTATTTTTCTATTGTAATACTAACTTCTCAATAATAATTATAACATTGTGAATAATGAATTTGATAACGGTATACAGGTTATAAAAATGTCATTGTGCATTGTGCAATAAATAACGAAAGTAATTATAACTTGTTTATTATCTTACTCTATGGAAAAAAGGTTAAAGCAAGGAGTATATACTTAATCAAAACTTTTTTTAATTAAAATCATTATATGAACATTGACGATGATTTTAATTTTTTAGGTGTTGACTAACAATAAGTAGGTAAAAGAAAAGTTGAGTTGCATTTATTTATATTATCTCAAAGGTAGTCTTATTAGTAGATAAAGACCAAGCGAGTATAGCAATATTTATAGCTTAAAAAAAGATGTTATTTATATGATACATTATTTACGTCCAAATTTTAGACTTATAACGTCAGATTAAAACTCTACTGGTAGCTACGACAAAAATCATGTAGTTTTTTGCTTATTACGTATTATGTCGTGTGTCGTCGGAGTGGTTTTTAAATAACCCTTGGTTAAAAAGAGAACATCTTTTTTATCCTTTGAAAATAAAGTCTTAATATCTTTTATCTTATGAGTTATTTTTATAAACAACTTATAAGATAGATTATATTATGTTATTTCTAATATTAGAACTTATCCTAAAACGAGAAATTAGGTAGGTCTTATATAATTCAGTAATGTTACTTTTTGTTGTTTATTAAATTACAAATGTGGCCAGTTTGTTTTAGTAGAAACATGTATAAGTATCCTCACAGAGAAGATACTTATAGATACGCTATAATATAAAGTGACATCTCGCGCTATCTATAAATCAAATGAAAGAAAGAAAATTATTTAAAAATATTGCCTGGATTATAAAATTGTCGGTTTGTATAACAAGGGTATAATTATTTATTACCATCAACCTATTGAAGCTACAAGCTTAGTTTCGCGGGATACAAATAGCTCAAGTAAGACAAGTTTATGAAAGGTGAAAGCTAGCGATTAGAATTGAGAACAGGGCAAAGGACGGGGCTCTAGAGATTTATAGTAACAGAAGTACCTAAATAATAACGATATTGTTTCGATTTGATAAGTAGGATTGAAAACCTAGCACCCCAATCGGGTAAGGTAATTTGTATAGCTTTATACGAATCATTACGAGTCTAGATTAGATGAAATAGCCGTGGAGCACCTATCGAGTAAATAATGTTAATTATTTTTTTATAATAATATAGAGGCGATATCTACAAAAATATTTAATTATTTAGGTGCATAAGGATTGCGTTCTAGATTTCACTCAGAAATAGCTTTTAGAAAAATTTTTTTCTCTAAATTAAAACGTAGGTACTTTTAAAGCTATATAAATTGAAAAGTAAATTCTTATTCTGACTTTCGCCTCGGCATTACCTACACCTGCATTGCACTGATACATTTAAGACTTAAAAGTAACTTTGTCATATGCTCCTTATATCGCAGTAAAGTTAAATTTGAATACCTTTAGTATTTTCAAATACGAACGGCGTAGAGATTAGTCAAATTGAATCTCGAAGGATTTATTTGGTGATTAGTGATTACGTAAATAATGGATTTATTTAATCACTTAACTAGGTTCGGGTTATAATTCAAGTCTTTCAGTATGGTCTTAATTTGTCCGCTTTCAGTGCTAGAGTCTTAATTTTCGGAGTTAACGGCCGCTATAGACTATAATTCTAACTCTTTAAGTGATAAGGCCGCCAGTTACAACAATGTTTCCTATTTTATAAGGTTTAGGTATTGTTATGTGTAACGAAGTGTAATAAATAAAATAAATAAATAATTTATTTCTCGCAATTGTATTTTATCTTTATCGATAAAAATTGATGTCAAAAAAGTATGTCATGATTTTTACTAATTAAACTATACAATAACGAAAAAACATCTCATGGTTCGTTTGTGCGGATGTAATACATAATCTCTCGAATTACAAGATAGATTATGCAAATTTATTTTCGATATTTGATTTAGTATAAGAACTTCAGTATATATATTATACCTTTCGCTGTTTAATTAGATAAAATGTACGAAGTAATTTGTAATAAAATATGCATTGTATGATTTATAAATATACCTACTACAATTAATGCAAAAAGTATTTCCTACTAATTCGATAACATATCTTCGCATGTTAATTATGCAGCATATGTACGTCAACTACGCAGTTCCAGAATTCAGAATTCAGTACGATCTAATATAATAGTCTATGAAAGTAAATTAATTTGAAATGCTCCTGTAGGAACTATTCGAGGTAGATGACGATTGAGGAACTGCTTGAAATGTTGTAAATATCACTCAAATTTCTCACGGGTATTCCGAATTTAGCACGATAATTTAAGAATTATTAACTAGTTTTGTTTTTCGGATTTAACTGGAGTCCGTTATATTTGTTAGGTACTCCTGGTTATGAAATTATGGCGCTTCATATCACAGCAGTTTTTTTGGGTAAAAAGTAAAATGAACCAAAGCATACTGTTCACGAAGCGCTTATAATCCTATTTACTGAGGAGTAGTAAGGAGATAGTCTTCCCGTTTTAATTTTGTATTGAGAAAATTAAAAATATTGTAACTACAATAATTCGAAACATAACCTAAGAATAAAAGTTTTTTCATTAAGACTAGCCAAGTTTATCAATGTTTGTTACATAGTACGAAATTTATTTAAGAAAAATATATCGGCAAATTCCATAGCTCTCTGGCAACAATTGAACATCATCATCACATAAAGAAAGTCAATTCGATAGGAGTTTAATATTAATGAGCGAGACGTCTTCCAATAAAAATTATTAATTGCTGCCTTGTTTACCTCGTAAAGAATTCATTAAGACATTAAATGTTTAGGGCTCTGTCCTAACGTTTGTTCTGTTTTCTATATTTGGTTTCGGTGGTTATATACTTGTCTTTCTTTTTGTTGTTGTTCTTCACGTCATCTTACATAAATAAAATAAATAACAACATGTGTTTGACGTAGATATATTTAGAGATACGAGAGATAATTAACACAGATACTAAAAAGTAGTAAAAATTCTTTGTATCCAATGGCAACTTTGGGCACATCAACTTTTTTCTTAAAAGCTTATAAGGTACAAAAAGCTATCTTGAAAAGTTCAACATATCGTCATAGTTTTATAAAACAATCACCTTCCATTGATTCGGTAAACAGTTGCTACGGGGAATAACTAGCAACACTTTTGTAGTTGCTCTTTTATAGTAAATACAACTTGTATCATGAAATAGCAATTTAGTATAACATAGCTTTCATTCTTACAAATTTTATAAATGAGAAAGTTTGTGAGGATATTTGCTTATTACGCTTTCACGTAAATATTATTGAATAGATTTGTTTTAAAATAAGCAGACCTCGTATTGTATAGGATATGTTTTTAGCCCGGCATTGCCCCGGGAACGGAAACAATAAACACTGCATGTATCTTATATTAAAAACTGTCATAATATTGATGCATAATAAAATGTATATCATTTGTGCGTACATGTAACCAGCAATCATCGTACACCCTTGGGAAGTGGGCGATACGTTAATGTAAATGGGTGTATTGACTATCTCGAGTATACATCCAATATTATATATTTAAATAGTTCTACAATTAGTTCCTTAGATTAAAATAAGAGAAGGGAAAATTCTGAAATGTTTTTTAATCTATTCAATAGGAGGGTCGATATGACTCTCGATCAAAACGACGTTCTAGTCAAGGGCTTTTTAATGACGCCGTTGAAGATCTCACATAGGATGAATCTCTCTAGATGTATTTTAGGCTAAAGAGACTGTATTTTGATGTTGAAAATTTAGTTCTCCTTCGACTGTTTTCTCTTTTATTTATTTGTAAAATTAAGATGCGAAAATTATGGGGACGTATAACTAATCTAAATTAGATGATACTAGATTTCACCAGTAGTTTAAACTCCGTAAAATCTCTCGTTTCTGGAAAAATATAGCCTACTAGCTATTGCCCGCGACTCCGTTCGCGTGGACTTTCTTATAAACTGTGACCCTCCCTTCCCTCCCTTATAATCCTCAAAAATTGTAGCCTATGTGTTATTCTGATGTATAAGCTATATTGTGGTAAAGTTTCATTCAAATCCATTCAGTAGTTTTTACGTGAAAGAGTAACAAACATCCATACATCCATACATCCATACTTACAAACTTTCGCCTTTATAATAGTAATAGGATAATAGGATGTCATAAGATATGCATGCGGCTTTCTATTGATAAAACAATTGCTTAAATCGCATTAAGAGATCAAATATTTCTCTAACAACGAAACGAATTCACAAACTTACTTCATTATATTAGTATCTATAGATGAATGTTAATTGTTAAAGAAAATTCAGTGCCACTTGCAGTTCGGAGGTTCAGTTTGAAATTAATTTAATAGAATTTGATTGAATATTTTCAAAAAGTTTAGTAACGAACTTAACTTGAACTTTTTGTAAAATCAATCAATGATTTTTCCGTTGAAATTTTTGAGAGTTCGTTGCAAAATTTCCAACAGTCCAATTTGACTTAATAGGTTTATGAACTTCAGTATTTTATTGTTAATATTGTATTATCCACGTTTTAAAAGCGATCTCGATAATATAAGCCATACTTAATTCTGCTTTTAATGTAGAGTGCTTCGGTGATTTTATAGAGATGATGATATGATTATAAAACCTGTATTAATTTTATGAAGGTAAAAGGATATTAAAATAAATGTTTTATTCGACTTAGGTGTAATGTACAAGGAGTAACCATCGATCGGAAATTATGGGTTTCTACTAACTATATCATGAGGGTACTGTTATAAGATCCTATATTTTTTTATATCCTGATGATTAGACATTCAATATTCAAAATTCTATGTGTAATATTAAATTAGATTATAATTCTACACGAAAAAATCTGAAACTGTTTGTTATTCGAAACCCGGCTTATGCAAAAATTCGGCAAAAATCCTTGAAAGTTCATTCAACATGATGATCGATAATTTACCTAGTTTATTGACGTGTGAACTAGATGAATACAACTATAGTGCACTAGTCACGGCCCGAGGTTTTATTTACGTTTTCTTTTACTGAATATAAAGAATATGTGTAATAACTCAGGGTCTTCTTCTCAAACGTTTGTTTTGCATTGTGTTGTTTTGCATGACAGAGAATTTGGTATATCAATACATCGATGTTCAGGACAGACTGGGATGGCGACGCACTGTTGACGCCCTCTGCTCTCAGCTAGGGTATATAGGATCTTAAAACAAGGAAATCAATGTATATTATTATTTAAAGTCGATCGAATCGATGTATCATAAATTATCCTTATATAAAGATACATACTTTTATACACCAATACTAAGCACATCTGCTACAAAACTTACTAACTTAGTAGGAGCATTGGTAGAAGTAGTAGTGAGCAGTAGGCTTACTTCTGCTGACAAAATCGCGAACAATACTTGGTCATTTTTCCCGTTGAAATCAAGTTTCTCTACTGGGTTTATAAAATAATAAAAATAATTATTTCGTGTAACAATCTTAAGGCTATAATAATAATTGTTAATTTTAATGCAGATAAGTAGATAATGAGGTGATTCACCGTAACTAAGACATGACGATGCTCATTGTTTCATTCAGTCATCGCGTTTTATTGTATTTGTGTAATTTAGATTTTCAATGCGTAAGAAGTGTACAAAGCAGATAAGATAAGAAATCTCCCAAAATAACCGCAGTTAGACCGTTGGAAATGTCTACCTTAAGGCTTAGCTATTATCCTGAATACTATCTTTAAGCTACGCTTACGCTCCAAAGTAGCCTTAACATTTGATCGAACACTGTTTTAAGAACAATTCTATTTTAAGAAGTTGTTAAATTTTTTATCTGTACTCTTTACAAAATTGCTTCAAAATAGATTATTTCTACTTTACTAAAAAACGTATTTGTGAAAATAATGTACCTAATAGTCTGTAGAAAAAATACATTAGAATTTCATTCTTAAAAAAATAATAGTTTGTTTTCTTCAAATGCGATATTTATGAAGTATCTCATGTTTATATAATTATAATATTTGCTTGGATGGCATCCGGCAGATAAATAAGTACATACATAAGTATTTCCGCTCGTATTCGTAACATTACGAAATCTTATTGCCATGTTAATAAAACAAGATAATACCTTTTTCAGTTTATGTTCTTCTTACGTATATTATATGTATAGGTGTAATACAGTTCCAAGTTAAACATCGGGTTTTACGTGATGATTAAATATATTTCAATGGTAAAGCTAATTTATAAATAACGTACACAGTGTGGGTAATATTTTAATCGATATAAAACGAGAAAGGAAATTATGGAGCTATTTTAAAATACCTATTAAGTTATTTAATCTAATTAAACTAGGACACGTTCGTAATAACGTGCAAGTTAAAAGAACCTCAGTTTTTCGTACTGTCTTAAGTTTACATAAACGTTAAACGACTTTTTAAGTGCAAGGATGACGTGAAGAATTTTAAATAACATTCATGGGAGTTTATAGCAAAAAAGTTTTTCTCGAAGAGATTAAGTACTTGTTGAAAGTATAATATTATGAAACTAGCCAGTCAGAATATTAAGACTCTTTAAAACTTTAAGTCTTCGCAGTTAAAGTTTAAAATTACGGAAATATGATTATTACATTTTGCCCTCTTTTGTATTCCTTATTATCCTACAATTCTTGTTTTTTTATATAAGAGGGTGCAAATGTGGAGGCGCGTTACCTGATGTAAAGTGTGTTGCCGGCCTTTTAAGGAAATAAAACGCTCTTTTTTTCCTTCTCATAAAATGTTCCTTGTCATCGACCACCTCCACCCATAGATAATCGCAAAAGTTCTATAAAAGGAGAATTAAAAGTTAAAATGTGCTCTGGCAAAGAACCATTTATTCAACCATTTGCTGTCATCTTTGATAAGATGCCATTTTACATTGCGCCGGTAGTAAGCGTGAGGTGGTCACTTCGGCCTAGCCTACAAAATTTTATTTGGAATTACTGTAAACAATATACAAACTGTGAATAATAATATGTAGAAATATATTTTCTATATCCAACGATTTGATCATTTAATTTATTCAGATTGGTTTATGAAAAAAATGTCAGTTGACGAGCGATGACCGTTGCGGAGGCGGTCATTGAGAGTGTACGATGAATGACGGGTGCGCATGCGTGCAGGCTTCGCTCTCAGCGAGATATAAGCACGCCGCACGAACCCATCGGCACATAACTTTCGCGCTCTTTCGTTCGCAGGGAACTTTGCGATCTGCAATCGAAAAAAAATCAAAAGAACTTCCCACCAGAACTTTTCCTGTGACTTGTGATTGAGTTCCGCAGTGCTAACCGAACTTATTTCCAGTTAAACTTTGCCCGGCCAGCTACGGTGAGTCTAGATCAAACTTGACTTGTACTTCAACCGAATTTTGAAATTTAAATTAAGTTCTTACAAACTGAGTTTGTCAGCGGATAATTTTTTAAGATAATATTTTTTAACTTATTTGCATTTTACAATTTTTCCATCACAGATACTTTTTAATAGTTTTTAAAGACGTATCATTATGTAAAAGTCGTTGTAAATTGATAAATAGTAAATAAAAACCAAATAAGTTCAACCAGCGATAGATTAGGTAGGTAACATATAAACATTCAAGTCTATTTTTAACTTTCTAAATCTGCGTTAATTTACCCCGTTACATCGCCGATTTAGGTCCATTTCGATAGGCTTATCAGATTGAATGAATCATTACGTCATTTTACATTTGATCAATAAATTATTCACCTAAAAGAATTCGCTAGTAAGTTTTTAGGATTAAATTGAAACAAAAATCTAATTTTAAACATGATAATTTTAATTTCATACTGTTATAATATATTAAATTATGATATTAATGTATTTAACAGATTTTAATATTGTCCCCTAGAACCATTAGAAATATTTGTGGAAATGTTATTCGATAGTTAGTAAAAAAAGAGTTTCAAACAGCCTATAAATAAAATATACACGTTATTAAAAAATATGGGTTGGTTTATCATCAATATGTGGAATGATCAAGACTCAAAAGATTATGTGCTTAGGTAATATTGAAAAAACTCTTTACGTAGATAGATACACACAATTATTTGTTTTCTTTTACTAGTGTTACTTCTACACGCTGAGGACATTAAACATGTTTTCCTCTTTTTAATTATACAAAAAAATAATTTAAGTACTTTTTGTTTTTTTTAATTGGGGCATTCAATCTGGGCCCCTTGATTTTCAGGATACAACCATTGAATATTATATTGATAAATACAAAATACGTTCCCTACAAATCACCGTAAACTTCATTTAAAATCGAATTTTTAAATATAAAGCGCTACGTGCTTTAAACGAGATTTTTTTCCCATTAATCCAATAATACAATATTTTCCTGTGATCTCTGTTGATACAACAATGTTAAAAGCAATGAACAATTAAAACTTTTACCTCGTATTTTATCAGCTTTCAAACACAGGGGATGCATAAATTTGATTACATTGTTCTATACTCGGTTCGTTGCTAATATTAAAGCGGAACTCTGTGATTAATATACTTATAGCATAAAGATCTTAAGGTAAATCTATTGAAAGGTTAAAATATCGTTTACAAACGAGGTTCAAAGCTGCGGTGTACGGTAATAAGACTGAAGTACTCTCTGAACTAATTTAAAAGTAGATCTGCTAAAGCCTGGCAGTTGTTTATTATTTGACTAGCTGTTGCTCGCGACTTTTCCCCGTCGAATTTCTATTTAGTATGAAAAAGAAGTAAGGAATTACTGAAATTTTAAAGAAAAATCTTAAATACTTTTTTTAGTACAAATTAGATTACCATAAAAAAGTCAATATTAGAAGATAGACATGTTTTTTTAAGATTATTTAAAGAGTAATAATTCTCTCGTACGCATTTTTAGGTACCTTGAATCGATAAAGCAACGAATGCAAAGGAAGTCTACAAATATGAATAATTTTCCGCCAATTTTTAAACTTATGCCACATTTTTCGCTGATGGTTCCGTACTATGAGTCAAAGCGATCCGTTACACAGCCTTCCTCGATAAATGGAGTATTCAACACAAAATGAACTTTTCATTTAATTTCAAAGGTCCTGAGATTAGCACTTTCAAACAAACAAACTGTTCAGCTCATATTAGTATATGGGTACCTTGTAGAGCGCAGACTGTGGTTGCATGTGGTTCCGATAAGATATTGTTTCCAAACAAGAATCATCATTTTCCATTATACTAGCTTAACCAATGATAACGTCTGATTTTTTTGCAGTCTATCCGACTCTACGAGATGTTATCTTGTATAAATTAAGACTTTAGTTACATACGAAATACTCACAAGTCAGGATTTTATGTATTACGGGTTCTACTAATGTAATACATTAAATTCATATTTCAAGAAATATATCATGTTCTTAATAAGGTTTAGATAATGTAAAAATAATATTAGTAACCAGTTGCTCAACTTTAACGAAAATCAGATAAGCACGGAACAATGATTCAATCAAAATAATAAGATTGAATTCAAAATGGAAAACGGGATACGATTTTGCCAAATTACCTTCACTACGTTTGTTCGTTGTAATAAAATGAATTTATAGTCTTCCGGCGTTAGGAATCACATTAATGAAAAAATTGTTCCTTTAGAACTGTTCCTGTTACTACAACGCAAGCTTTGTGGATTCCTAGCTATGATTTTTTTATAATTATTTAAAAAAAACTCTATATAGAAAAAGTAGTTATGGATAACAGTATCTATTGGTGTTACCATTCTACATTGTTCATATTACAGACCCTTTAAAAAGTAAGGTAACATAACACAACTGCAATATGATAAAACATATGACTGTCGTATTCGCAATTAAGTTATTAAATATCTTTAAGTCAAAACAATAATCTAAGGTATCTTTTGAGTTTTATATACCTTTCAAAGTCGTAAATTTTGACAGAATCCCTTTACGAAGATTAAATAAAATGTTTTAAAGACAAACTTCTTCAAGTTTAACAAAACGGCATGTAACTTTATAAGGTTCATATAAATTTATACAAATGTCAAGAGAAAGGGTCTCACAATAGCCCAAATCTGGCAATTAATAATTTAATTACAATGGGAAGACAGTTTAATGAAAATTAAACTAACAAGAATACTTACTGCTACATTTTACATAGAGTATGCATAAGTTATTCTTATTCATCTTCTATTCTGTAGTTAATATTCACGAAAATTCGCATTTAAAACGATCATTCAATAGGAGTAAAGTACTGACTTTACCTACTTTTACGTTTAAGAAATTAAAATATTCCTAATTCAAGCTCTAGGACAAAACAATATGCTTAGTAATTATTCTATACATTTATACAAGTAATTAACTTATTTAAAAGTTCGTAAAATGCAATATTTATGCACATACTTGAACGCTTAAGCTTTTATTAAACTAGTTAGTATTTTTCTGTATTTAAATCCGATTCATAGTAAAATGAACGCAGTATCGATTCAAATATTGAAAGCATGTAAAAAGACAACTCTTCTGGTCTATAGGCCATGAGAAATGTGTTATTGTAAAAATAATGATAATATAAATTATTTGTTTTATTTTAAATATTACATTCATTGTCCTTAAATTCGTTAAAAAGAATTCTTCGTTATTCGTGGACCTCTTAAAGCGGCGTAGGCTCAGCTCGCTTTATTTCGTTTTTTATTAATATTTTTTATTGCATCCTCGACATTAATTTGTATTATGTCCTTTTTAAGAAACATTTTATTACCTTTTTGTCAAGCAGAGATTTTTAAATCTCGGTAAAATTCTTGAGAGAGCAATGAAACTTAAGAAAGTGCTAGTAGGTAACTCATATTTCAAAGGGAAGAATAAGAAGCTTAGGAGTCGTAAAGTTTTAAACTTTAATAGCTAATCTATTTCAGTCGATACAGCAGTGCAGTTTTACTTAAATACCAACTATCAATATGTTCTATTGGTATCGGAATTGAGGTGGGCTCTTTATTATCGAAGGTATCCCCTAAAGGAATATGATATGTATAGAAAATTTCCACCAAATCAAGTTCCTCTCATGAGATAGCAGAGTCCAGACAATTCGTATTTGTAGAACCCACGTTATAAAATAAAATATATTATTAATCAACAATAGGATTTCATTATTTTATTAAGTAAGAGACATAGCCTTAATCACAATTAGTTATTCCATTAGCGTTAGTGTCTAGAATATGTTATTAAAAGAGATGACAAGAATGTAGGTGTTTCTTTTTCATCCAGCATTGACTATGAAATACGGTACTATACATACACAACTTACTAAGTGTTTAAACATTTTTATACATGAGGACTTTCAAATGATAAAAAAAAATCTTTGGCTCTCGAAGTAAGCATACTATACATAATTACTATATACAACTATTACCTACTATGAGTGTGCGACGTGCATTTGCATTTGCAATTGTACATTTATATTATTTACAAACAAATACGAGTATTTTATTGAGAAACACTTCAACCGTCACCTAGCTATAATAAGTTTATCGGCAGAGCGTATTGTGTATTTGACTTACATGACCACGATGACAAAGGTATGAGTATAATCCGGCCACATTTTATCGATATGCTTATAACCATCGAAGCAAAGTGAAGAAAAGAAAATATATTCATAATATTTTCAGACAGAGGACTGATACATGGACGTTACGTCAATAGAAGACCCAATTGGGCGTATTTTGATCACGTTTTTCGATTCGTGTGGTATTCGGTTTTGATAACTTTATCACGGAATATTTCCATTGTGCTAACATTTTCGTAATAATCACGCCGATTAGCCGGCTTCGAGACACAATCTTTCAAGCCTACGAGCTTTTAAACTTTTCGTGGATTAGAGCGACCACGTCCATTTATTTTTATCTTTTTAACCTGCTTTATATATTTATATAAATACATAAATATACTAGCTGTGTCTCGCAGTGTTACTCGCGTCGTTAACGTTCCCGGGGCAATATAAAGTTTCCTACTTTTTAAGTTGGATCAAACTGCAAACGGTGTGTAAATTTAATTTTAATAATTTATATAGATTAAGATTAAGTTAGTAACCGTTAATCTATAACATGTTATTTCGATTTTAAAATACCTAAGTATTGTGGAGCTCACTCGCTATGCACAAAACGTTAAACTTTTTGAAAGAGACCTACATTGCAATTGTGTTGCACGTTTTGTGAATTTCTATGGGTGTAACTTAAGTTATTTCTCCGTGGAAATTTAATGTTAATAATAACTAAAAAAATGTCTTTAACAAACGTAAATATCACATAAGTATATAAATAATGCAGTACCAATATAAAAGCATTTATTTCCGATCCAAGTTTCATATTTGATATTAAAGCGCTCGTTATGTTAAGTTAAATCATTGTTGATGTTTTGATAAGTTCGGTTTAGAATTATTTGGACCTTCGAGCAGTCGACCCGGGAATTATCTTCTAATCGACTGTAAGACAAATCCCAATTGTGTGCGTAATCCGACATAATATTTAGAATCACAATACACTGGTCAGGGAGATAAGTATTCAAAAGGCTTTATTACAATTCTATTTCCTTAAAATGTAAATAAATATCAAATATACATGAAGCGAAGCACAAAGATATGTTGACATATTGGGTTAAAAAAGTCTAATCAAAAACAGCATTTTATGCAGTTAAAATTAAAGCATAACAAAATTCAGTTGTTGAACTCTGAACGGCATAACAGATCTGCAGCACAAATAAATCAATCCGAAAGTGAGTAGGTAACGTCAATGGAATATGGTTTATACCCGTGTAAAAGTGACTCTCGTTTCTCAACAATGAATACGGTTCACTTACTAAATCAAAAGTGTCCCCCTGATCATAGCTTATTGCAAATGCATTGATTCTGCCACATATTTATGACAATTCATTTGATGTTTTTAATTTAATACCTTAAATCTATTGATCGCAAGATATTTGGGCAAAGCTGATTTTCTTGACCTTTTGACGTTTATTTTTAGCCGGCACGATATCAATGTCGATTTTTTCGTATCTTCATTGCAATGCCGTTATAAAGGTGTATACAAAAATTCAGCTCACTAGGAAGTTTTCCGCAGATAAAACCTAAATTGACTGGACTAACCAGCAATGGATAACAAACGCGCTGCGTATTTCAGGCGAGCGAGCCGTGAGCTTAGTTGACCGCTTGCGGTTTGGTAAAACATACATTGCTTCATTTTGAATTTTATTGTTTCGTGGATTTATTTTGATTACTACCAAATAAATAATTGAACTATAGTGTAGTGATATAGTACACTTGTAGCGACCGCTATTCATGCGCCGAGTCTGAATCGCACTTACGATATTTTTCCGAGACTTAGCATATATACAACTTCTCGACATCGAACCATCGGGGCCTAACGGCCGGCCAGTCAGTGGTTCGACTGGTCGAGGATCCTCCCTTTGGTTTAGAGGAAGGTTACATCCTCCTTCCTTTCAACACACTTACTGAATGTGAAAAAGTAAAAAAAAATGTAAACCAAAATTGAATTCAAATTTAGTATGTTTATTGTCGTCCAATATTGAAATAAATAATAAAATTACTACACAGAAACGTATAGAAATGCAGTAAATTCGTTTATGGTTCTAGTTATAGTCACGAATCACAAATGGCATAACCTATTTTGATTTATAGCTGTTTGCCTTCGACAATAAATCAGATGTATCGATTTACATAGTTGGGATATAGATTCGTATTCAATGATATAACTATATTGAATAGATATGTTTTAAGCGCAAAATTTTGAAGACCCAAAAAAAGGCTATTTAGGACGTCTTCCCTTGAGGTGATTGGCTGCCAATGCATTCAAGCGCAACTGATAAAACTAACTGTATCTGTTTTTCTTATTGGTTTTATCATTTATCTCTTTTCTATCGTTTTGACTTATATGTATGTGTGCTGCCGCTGTTGTGCGGAACACTTTTGTCGGTTGTTTTGAATGGGTATAACGTATCTACGAGTATTATATAATATCATTGTTCGTATTAGCTATGAGCCCGTTATTGTAAAATATATCCGCGGTTAATAAAATTGAACCTTTATAGATGGGTACAAAGTATGCATGTTGCAATTTTAAACGGTGCGGAATAATGATATTCCGTCGGAGCGTTAGATGGGCCTCGAGCAAAATGCTCTTGATACTGTTAGCTCAAGTGAAAATGCATTTATTTTCTTAATAAGTTTACAACCTCGAAAAGTCATGTGCCGTATTCAGTTTCGGGTGACGAAGGTATGACGTAGGTGCTAACATTTGTTTAAAAAATGTCTTCCTACGTGTGTATGAATAATTAACTACAGCTAACAGTTGCGAAATTTTTATTACGGTTATCACTGTACCAATGTACTTATATTTTAAATTGTTCTATTCTAAAACCTATTACGCATTTGAATGGCGACATTTCGTCGGAATCCAAGATTATATCATCTACTTATATTGGAGGAATTCTTTCGTGTATTACAGAGATTATTCGTATTACAATTATAGTATTTTCTTCAAAAGGGATATCAAATTCCTTACTTTTCAGTATTTTGTTCGCCCTTTCGTAAAGTTACAAATCAGGGATGATATTTATTTGATTCTTTGCTTAGGATCAAAGGAAATTTGGGAGAGTTGGTTAATTTGTCGGCATATCAACTCAATTTCAAGGTATACCACTTGTTGATTTTTATTTTACTTTTGCGATAGAAGGGTTAATTTGTTGTGAACTCTTGAGCCGTTTTGAAGTTATATTTACATTATGACGACGAATATTTTACTTCATGTAACATTTCTAATCAAATAGTTTAGAACGTAATCTGTCATTTATAGTTCGTATTTTTATTTCTTCTTAAAATTTTTCTATCAAGTAAATATACGAGAGGTTTGAAGATGCCCAAGAAAACACACGATTGAAAATATAAAGCGCGTTTGAGGTATAAAGTGTTTGTGTAAAGTATTTTCAATATTGACAGAGCCTTTGTGACATGTAGACGTATTGCACTGTAGATTGCGTTTCACACATGAAATCTTTTCCGAGTCTACTAGCAGAAGATGAAAAGTTAAATCCAGGACTTTATGGTTCTTTTTTGTCTTTGATAGTTGTTTAACAGATAACTTATCTTAAATAATGCTTATATTGCCACCAGTTTGACAGATTGTTAGACAGGAAACAGATTATAAATTATTACAATGACAGTTACCATCAATTTTATAAGACTTTATTTTGACACATAATTTCACGGAATACATTATGATAATTTACAATAAATATAAATAATTACGTAATAGTTTAAAATGTGTAAAGCTATAGTTTATTTTTTTTTTCACGCTAGGTATTTTAGGCTTAGGCTAAGGTACACTATTTTGTATTACGCAGCTTTTGCAAAATCGTGACACGAAATAATAACCTGTTTATTTTAACGAAAACCTTATTACAAATAAGTATTTTCTAAATCAAATTTAAAGCTGACTAAGTATTTTACTACAAAAGACATAGAAACACTAAAACATTTTTATGATATAAAAATAGGTATTTATCACGGATCCGTTGAAAGTCAGTTCGCGTAGTAGGTACGTATTGTGCTAAGAGAAAGCTATTTTCCGATAATGGATCATAATAATAATATCAACACGTTGAGAGTGTTAAGGGGCGCGAACGGTGTAAATCAGAAAAACGATTTCTTTAAGGATAAGCTGAATCGGATTTCAGTGATTGAAATATAACAATTTATTACTGTAACCATTCTAGTTACCGGATACAAAGGGATTTATGACGATAAGGTTGTTAATAAACTTTTTGTTTTGTTATATAATTTGTATAGATATAAATAAAAATAAATTTTGGAAATTTTAGATTGACATATGACGCCATGAACTTGCCGCCCGCCCTTATTACCAAAACCCTAGTTAGCCGTTAGGATCCAGTAGTTTGATGTTAGATAGTCGTATATATTTTAAGTTTTGAATAAATATCATCAGAACTCGGTACATTAAAGATGATCAATACAAAAGTACTACTTATAATTCATACAAGAATACAATATATACTAAAAATAACTTACAAGAAAATTGTAAATTGACGTCAATTAAATTTTGTTTAGTACATAATATAAAGCTTTACGGCTATTAAGTACCCTCATTTGTTGAACGATGAGCCGCTGGAATCGTCTGATAAATGGTCCGTGCTCAAATACGAGTGATCATTCAAGATGTTTTCCAGACAATAAGACTTCATCTTAAAACAATTGATAGTCGCATTCAATTCGACAACAGGTTAATTTATTTAAGGGGTTTAGAATTCCTATTATTAGTAATTTATAATGATAAACTAGCGCTTTGAATTGTTTAAATAATAGGCTTTGGGGCTATTGATTTTAAATTTGATTATTTGAAATAGTTACTAATTTTTCTTATAAATATCGCTATAAAATGTATTAAATGATAGCAAGTAGGTAAAATATTAATGGTACTTTTGTTATGGACAGATTTGCAAATTATCATTATGTATTGTCATGGTTATTGGGGCCTTGAATAGTTATCTGATAGGCTATTAATAGGTAAAACGTTAATGTCGTAAATCTGCTGATAGAAACTGTTTTTTTTTCGCGTAAAAATTTGGAATATCATGAAAGATCGCCAGTTGTGGATAGAGCTTTAGGTGAATAAGGGTTTTAGAAGTATGTATGTTGATGTGTTATGTATTTTTATGTTTTCATTTCCAATAAAGGATTTACGTTAAATAGGAAAAAGGATGGGATAATGGAAGGGAGGAAGAAACATCGATCCAGCCTAATAAGTTTTAACCACTTCGCAAGAATTCGATGCAGAAAACTTTCTAAAATTTGTTACATTCTACAATCAATTAAAAGTACGACTAGTTTTTCACAATTGAAGTTTCGTCCAATTTTGTAGACTCGGTGTGACGTACTTCAGTAGAAATCGAATGAACATAAGTGCTTCCTTCAACCACAACTTGGGCAGAATTCCTGTTTCCGCGCGCCTTTGTTTCAGTTTCAAACAACCTCGTGCAACTTTCTCTTCTTTCGATTTTACCTTCGTCGTTAAATTTTAAGCTAAAACGTGTTCATTATTATATTTATCTTTTAGATTGTTAAGTAATAATGCATTTGTAATTGCATTTTGTTTGTAGGTATACTCTATGTTATATACAAATTTATTTATTTTCACTCCTATTTCCCTATTCCTATTTTTGATACTTATTTACCCGTTACTATACAAAAGAAACTTAAAAACGAAAATGAAAAAGGCCTTATCACTTAAAGTGCCTCTTCCAAGCAACCAGAATATAAAACATTAATGATACAAAAGAAAGTACCCATTTGTCCGAAAACATTGCAAACACTGTTTAATTTTAAGCCAATAAGGATATTCGAGTGCCAATAATTATGTTGATTAATGCACAGTTTATTGGTTCGTGTAATAAAGTTCCACCAATGATATGAGTTACCCGTAAAATTGCGTTTTGCTTAATATAAAGCGAGGCTTTAATACCCATTAACCACTAATAATGGGCAAATTTATCTAAAAAGTATACTTTTATGAATTCCTTTTGATATTTTTACTATAGAATATGGTAAAGATAAAATGTATTACAGATACATAAAAAGGTGCCTTATATAATTTACTCATATAAGCAAAATAGATTTTTATTAAAATTAAGCAATAACAATTACATTCAGCACCAGTATTATGTTATAAACTACTGCCTTGTCATCAGACAGCCAGCAAGCGTCCTAAGAGAATCGGAAATTATGCAAATGATAATGTGGCAGCTATAACGCACACGGTTCGTATGTTCGTCCTCATCTGTTTAATCTGCACTTTTAGCCCTCTTTCATAGGAGTTACAATAAAATTAGCATACAAATGTGTTAGCCATTGACAGAAGTAGGTGGTAAACACGACGATAACCGTCAGAATAGGTGCTCCGTTCGGCTGCGGTGGGAACACATTGTCTTTTCTAAAATAATTGGAGCTTAAACATTTATTTTTATTTCGCCGAAACGTTTGTGCTTCCTTAAGTTACATTATACGTTTTCATTGGTGATGAATTCATTTAGTAAGATACACAATTTTTAATACATAATATTTTTTCATACAGCTTCCCACTCAAAGAGTTTCATTGAGAGGTTTGTATAGCTAATTATAATTGGAAACCCGGTTAAAATTCACTGTAGCTAATGCTTTTATCTTATCTATTTTTTATGCTTTAACTTTTAATTTTGTCTAGACATTTAAAAGTCTCTTATCTTTCAATTTCTGACTAAAACTAGAAGTCTGATTTGGAAAGATATTAACATTACAGTACTTTCTTTACATTTATCATTGGTTTTATTGTTTTACTTCATATTGTACCTTTTACTGAAAACTAGAGTAAAACGTAAAATTCTAGAGTGAGCTATTTACCATGGCACGGTAAAATTTCGCCAATGATTCAATATGCGGGCGAAACGAATGTTTACTTTCACGTGCAAAATGGTAATTATTGTCTAAAGCTATTTGGCGACGTATTTTTGAATTATTTTTTATGCTACAGTGAAGGTGCACCGGATGGTAACTAACCACCTCCGCCCTTAAAAATATAAGCAAAATAGAAAAAGATGTCGGCTTTAGAAATAAGAGAAACGAAAAATGGGCCTTCGATTCTCCTTTCTGCTAACAATATTCTAATATTATGTGTGGAAAATATTATTTTTCTGTTGAAGATTATCGAGGAGAACCAATTTATATTTAGTTCAAATAATTCTGTTTCTTTTATCACCCTCGTTTTTACTTGTGCAAAATTCAAATGCCTAGCATTTTAGCAGGTAAAATTCGATTTAGTGCAAAAAATATTATTCTATTTAACATAAGGTTGAAATAAATACAAGACATAAATTAATTAATTATTATTACTTATTCTTTCAAATAATCAATAATCTCTTTTCGTTAGCATGTCCGGGATAATTAACTATCAATTTCTCAAGAGTTCTTGAAAACAAAGTTTGCTATTTAGAGTTAATTTATTTAGGTTCGACTAAATGTTTTCGACTTAGCCGTTCGATGAAACCACAAAACATTAATCTTTCCCATTGCATAGTCATCAGAATTTAATCAATCCTAGTCACCTCTTGATTTATAGAGCAATGAGTCTAACTTAAGCCTCCGAAGTTCCAGCTTTCGAGAACTTACGTAATGACTTTAAATTTAGTGCTTATTAAGTAAAGATAAATCCATTTTATACGTAAATGACCTTTATATGCCATCAATTAAGTGATTTTTAAGACGATTAAAATCAGATTGACACCAGGCTACATATTATAATACTAGAATAAAGACGTTTACAGAGGTTACCTTATGGGTAAAGTTCTTCTCTGTTCACAACAAAATAGCATGGTCGCCCATGTTTAACGGATTAAATGAAACGAGACGTTTAAGAAAATAATGTCAAAAAAAAATACAAGTGCAAGTACAATATAGGAAGGAGACTGTCGAGAGACATCGTTTATACTATTTTTTATTTGTTATGAGATATTGCGTCATCTTACAAAATTACAGTTAAGAAATCAAGCTTATTTATGATAAATGTAAGTTGCTTTTAAATGGAAATTTACGATACGACTCTACCATTTTACATTTTTCCTTTTCACAAGATATGTTGGATAAATTATGATTTAACTACCATCTACTTTTGTTTCTTATGTTATTAATTCGAAATTTAGCTTTGACATTATATACTCTTTTTATAATTCTATCGATGTAGAATCTACATCATAATTATGTAAGTAAATAATTAAATATAGTATGAGGGTGGGTATTTAAGGCAAAATTCATTTTTGTTCGTTCTGAGCCGTATAAGGCATTTTATATTAAAATATAATATCTTTGTTAAGATTTTTAAAAAGTCCCGATTATATTGCATTACTTATATGATTCTAGATTGCGCTTTTAACATTTTTCTTTTGTCGATAAGTCGTTAACTAATACGTGTAGAAAACACGTATTAGTGATATCGTTGTACGTTTTCTTCGCCTGTAACAAAACTGAATACTTACATACGTATCAAGTGATATTTGACTCACTTCATGTTAAAGTTCTTGAATTATAACTTCAGCGTTCAGATTAAATAACTGTTACAAAGTCACGTAATAAAAGCTTGTTGATCCGTTCAAAGTATTTCGGGCGGTGACGGTTGAAGTCGTTAGGAGTTATTGAATAAATTATTTCCAAGGTGATTAATTGAGTATTAATTACGCCATCGCTTAGTGGCATTTTGTCTTGACGAACGAAAAGTCAAGTCAAAGAACTGTATAACCGCAAGAACCAAACCTTTATTATAGTTATCGAAGATATTGGAGCAGTTTTGTAACGCTTAAGTTAATTTTTTCGTATATATTAGTATTGTTATTAATGAATGCACTGTATATTGTAAAAAATTAATACTAATACTTATCTCTCTAGAACTCTAAAGGTTGTAAGTAAGTTTATTGCACTTTCACTGAAAAACTGAAAAAAACAAAAACTGCTGAACAAGCTTCTAGTTAAAAGTCCTGGTTAAAAATAGGATATGTTATAACCCGGTACTGCGCTGACTTACATTTGTCTCTGACGTAGATAGAATATTTCATTTAGGAAGTTTTAGGTTAAAATTTTGAAAAGTTCATGTAACTTTCAGGTATAAATGTAACGGTAGGTATTAAATGCTAGGAAAATCAAGCTCATTGTTTCAGTTTCATCCTTATACCCTTGAGATATGTCAAAATTCTAATAGATCTTAAAATAAATACCTAAAAGAAAATACCAAAATATTTTATTTTGTTTTAGTTTCGTACTTTAATGTTTAAATTATATTTATGACTTGCGAATTTTCGACATCTAACATGAAATATTGTTTTACTATAATGGATATCATAATTTTTTTACAAAAGAGTTTATTAAGAATTAAGACTACAAAATTTCTTGCCTAGCCTCCTGATGACGTCAATTATAATATAATAAAAACATATTTTCCGAGACATATTTATCTTTCAACATCTAAAAGAAGTTCTGGTTGCGTCCTTTGTTTCGTCCTGTCTTGCTTGTCAACTGCAGGGTCGGACTGACTGGTATATTATGAACCTAAAATATAAGAAAACTTCATTTTATGAATATGTCCCTTTATTTCGTAGTTTGGAGAAACTTATCAAAAGAACTATTAACTGATTAATTCATTGTATTTTCTTGGAAAAATAGCGTAATAAGGAGTAGCAATTGCTTAATCCGATTTCAACGTTGAATATTCGTTTATCTGGAAATGTCAGGAACGAACTCAAAATATTAATGCGATGGAAATTAAATTAAAAATACCTAAAGCTTAATCCGATGCAAAAATCGATTAAGCTGGCCATTTAATAACGACGTTTCAAGAAGCTTTTATGATTGTAACTTTGAAACATTTTCACTGGAGTATCATCATACGGTAATTTCCAATTTAATTGAATTTGAAAGCGCCCAAAATTTTCGAGTAGGTAATTTCGTGGAGTATGTCTTTGATGCTTTTGTAATTAATATTCCTGCATCGCCTTTCTCAGTTCTTATAATATAAAGTGTTTGCTTATTAAGCCACCTCTCTAAGTTAGGCACGCAAACGTATACCAACCTTAAAAACCATAGATCAATGTAACGATATTCTTATTAAAAGAATATACATGGTATAAATAACATTAGTCCGAAAACTAAAACCGTAGAGTGACACAGATTATTGAAAAGTTGTTTGATTAAAACATTAAATTATTTTATTCCTATTTCTTGATCAACAATGAATACCTGCGCCCTAGGTACCTTGTTCGCGTAGGTATGAGCTCTCCGTGAGTGGCAAGTTGTTTTAAAATACATAAATTGCAATTTCATTGTTCCATGGCTTATTAAAATAGTTACATAAATAATAAAATACTGTGAATAAAAAACTGTAACTGACAAAATTAAAATCCATTTTATGGATATAGTTGCATTGGGGCCCAAATTTCTGTAATCTTTATCAAAATTATTTTACTTTCTGCATAATGTCATATTAAAATAATAGTATGGAAGGAATAACGTTAACACATTCAACATATCAAAACATTGTCACTTTAATATTTTATTGCTTAAATTTATGTTAAAAAATACTGATTTTTATCGTCGCCTTGTCACAACTCATATTCATAGAAAATTTAAATTCTAACACGATTTGGATTAAAGAATGTTGTAATTTTTAAATATGTCTTAAAAATGAACAGTATTGTAAAATTTATATATATTGTATAGAGATCTCGATTTCGTTCGCACTAAATAAAATTAACGAAATAAACTCTTACCGAGATTAGTTTTCGCCATTACAGTGCAAAATTGGGAAATTCTATGAACATTTCAGAAAGTAAAACTTAATGCCTTAATGCCGCCGCACCGGGAGCTCGGACGATAGAATTTATACAACGAAGCTCGCAAGACTGCTACTGTAAAGACTATAATATAATTCCATCGGTTTGCTTATTGTTGATTAACGGTTCTTAATATTTTGCATGTTTTTGTATGAAAAACAATTAAACATTGGACGTTTTGTGCAGGGATAGTAACTTGAAATTATTTGAAGAATTCTCATTTTTGAGTGTTGTTTATTCTTACTATTAATGCTATATTAATTACTACTTATAATATTAATACTTATAATCCATACTAATATTATAAAAACGTAAGTTTGTGGTGTTGACATTTGACATGCAATATGAGAAAAAGATACAAAATGAAAAGTAACACTTTTAGATTAGACCCTGAAATTAAATTTTTATTGTATTTGTATGTTCAAAATTTATCCCGGTATCGCTACAGGGATGAAAATCACGCAGACAAAATCACGGAGTGCGGCCTGTATGTATACATTTAAAAAGTAAAGTATGTTTATGTACGTTTATTCGTTATCTAGTCGCTATAGTTCCGTTATCTCGTACAAGTTGTTCTGTTTAGGGCGGGATACCGCTGCGCAATACGCGTCTTGCAATATTTATTTGTAACTTATTCACTATCGGACGTGGTTGCACTACTAGAGTTGAACAAGAGTAAATAATATAAATGAGCGTTTGAAGATTTAGATGTCTATCGAATAGAATTTATTTTCGAGATATCTTCTCGAATTTTTTTAGACTCTTTTTTAAACGGATTTTTACATCCACGCGAATTAAATTGATGCTTTGTTTAAGACTAGCATCGTCTTCTATATATTTTATTTGAAATCGCGAGCCTTACAAAAAACATCATTAAAACAGGTACAAGTTACAACCGTTATTGTCTCTCTAAATATTGCAAAGCGTCAATCAGATTATATGTATTATTCTAATATTTCTAACTATTAATGTTACTTCATTTAACATTTCTAAACAACGTAACATTTGCAATAAAAAAGCCTGAAATGCAAAGCAAGTGCTAAGCCAAGTGGATCAACGTGCTCAGGCGAGATCTATTGCAGAACAAAGCATATATGAAGGCACACTTTTACTCTTTCTACTGGCTTATCTCAGATCAAGAGATACAATCATATAAGAAAAACATTATATTTGCAGAGACATTGATATGAGGATAATATTAAAATGTATTGTTTTGACTCGGCTAGTATAACTAAACATATGATTTGGTAGAATACAAGTTAGTTTTATTGCAAAAAAAACGATTCTTTCAATGAAGTCACATTTTATGTTACCTTTAGACGTGATCGTCACGTTTCACTATAACACGAATATTTATAAAACATGCAACCTTATGAAAGCGTTTGCAAAAAAAGTAATGATTAATTTAGTCACTCTGTCATATAAATTCGGAATTAACTTTGTAGGTGGTAACTCTATGCGTTAAGGTCAAGCCGTCCGCGATGTCAAGTAACGGCTCCTAGTTGGAAATGTCAATGCGTTGTTTTCAAAATGGAGTATCTACAATTCTCTTTTTCGACTCTCCCATATTCTGTTTAAAAAAGGTTGTAGACAGTTAATCTTAGTAGAGAGACATAGGAATACTAACGGGGACTTTTTTTAAGATTATTTAAAAAGGAATTATATTTCTCCCATATATATTTTCGGTACCTATCTTGAAAGTCCACAAGTATGAATATCACCGAGATTTTTGCTCCCTTTAGAGTCACAGCGTGTTGTTATATAGCCTAAAGCCTTCCTCGATAAATGGACTATCCAAAACAAAAATATTATACTTTTCAAATCGTACCAGTAGCACTAAAATTCTTCGGCTTTATATGTTAAACATAAAGCATTTAACTTTGCGATTGTACCTACCTAGTATAAGGGCAGAGGTGTTCGCTTTTCGGTCAAACATCCCACTCATTTTTCCCTTAAAGCATAAAATAACTTCGCACATGTTTAAATATTAATAACATGGTATATGATTTTAATTACGTGAATGTGATTAAAGTTCACTAAACCTAAATTGTATATTAATCAATCAAGCCCCAAATTCAATCGCTTTGAAGTCGGCAAACACTTTTGATACAGATGACGGTGAAAGGGCCTCGTAACGTTATAGATAACCGTTTATCTTGCTTTTGATTATACTTGTATAAGGGAAATGGTACATTTCACTACTGCGCATTATTTACAGATATGAGTCTTTAGTACTTGCTTGTGAGCTTAAATACCTAAAGGGACCTCGATATTCTATGCAGTTATTAAGGTTAATAAAACTTTAGATTCTGTCTACATCATAATGTAAAGAAAAGCCAGGTGTACTTCATACTTCATTTATTCTCAACACTTGTACTTAATACTTTATTCTATAATACATCTATTCACAATACTTGGGTCTGGACACACTTTTGGGCATAGATTCAACTTATGATTTTACTCTGCCAAGAATTAGCTCTCCACTGAACTCCCGGGGTTTTTATACTAAATCTTTATAGCCAACCCCACTTTGCGTGGGGTAGGGATTGCACGCTGTCAGTATGACCAGATTTTAATATTGATCTACCCTCTATTATAGTTATTTACTAAAATCATAATCAAGTAACACTAAATCCATGACAATAACTTTCTATTGTCTTTTACTTGGCGTCAAGCAAAACATTCCTACAATCGTATCAAATTTATCGGTTTACCAGCAGTAGTAATAATTTTTAAATCAGCATAAATGATGAAATTAAGTATGGAAAGTTTTGAAAAATCTTTTCATTGACCTGACTGCTTATTCATCTCGTAACAAAGACTAGAGCTTTAGTGTCTAACTCTAAACACAAAGTGCTATAACGTCACTCCGCTTCCACGTGCGAGTGTCACTTTGCGAAATTTTAATTTTCATGAAGGTGTAAGAAGCACAATGCACTGGGAAGACAGTCGTGAAGCATTTAAAAATTAACAAATTAAATTAAAATTATAGACTTTTTGTAATTTAGCTATTTTTTATTGATCCAAAATTTTGTATTTACATATTAAAACAAAATTTTAAGTACGTAACTTTACAAATGTATATGAAATAAGTATATGTAACATATTCAAGAGTACTGTTATGTTGAAAAGATGAAGCTTACTTGGTGCTTTGGTATGAACTTGTCCCCATAAAAATTGTATTACACTACGGAAATATATGGAACATTATCTCTGTTATATATTATATCAACACTAGATACCGTCATGTCTTTCACTAATAATCATGGCGTATTAATAGAAAAATGTCGAAGATGTTACGTGGGATAATTAACCAATACCTACGTCATTATTAGTCTTGACTAGTCTTGATTTTGTATGGTTGTGGTGTATAAATAACAAAATAGAGCACGTCCCATTTCCTTCCCACGATATTGTTAACATGAAATCCAAGCACGTATGTCCAATAATTATAATAACGTTATTAGCCACTTCATAATGGCTTTATTAGATATAACCAATATTGTTTGGATAATCGGTTATCACTGCAGGCCGATTTGATTTTGATTACCTACATGATAAGCATTTTGGTGATAACGCTTGGTAAAAGCTTATGTAGATAAGTTATTGAATGTAAAAGAATACTGTTAAAACACTTTGGTAATAGGAATATTTCAATACATCTGTACTTAGTAGTAAAAGTACGGGAGGCCGGCAATGGTTATATAATCCCCCAGAATACTAGTTTGTACTGCATATATGTATACTGTATATGTGTACTTTAGATTCTGTGTTCCCATAAATAAATTGGATTTAAAATTATAACAGTGCGCCAAGTGTGCTGCTGCGCCCGGTTCGGTCCCCATATTGGAAAATATTATATTTATATTTTTGTAGCATCTGACGTATATGCTATGTATTATATGTACCTATAAATTTAGAAGAGAAAAGTATGTGTATGTAATTCATTCATTGTTGCACCATAACGCAAGTCTGCTTAGCGTGGGACTAGAGCTGTGTAATACAAGTGAACCTGAATTGTTACTATTATTATATAATACTTAATAGTACTATATTAATATATAGTATTATTAAGTATTATAAATTTACCTTGACTTAACTAAACGCTAAATATGTGTTAGCCGTATCAACGAGTATACAACAGAAAGGTCGGTTAACATTGTTAAGAGTTTGGATACTAAGAACCTATGAGAAAATGAAGTTAGATAGCACTTTGTGTAACTTTTAAGAAATACAATTTACATACAATTCAAGTTGGTTAAGTATGGAGTAAACTCCGTGGGTTAATGCGGCTATACTTTTTCCTTTTACTCCTAAAGAAAATTCATATCGTACTTTGGCTTAAACTTGTTTGGATTATGGTTCGATCCCTTTTGTTTTTTTTTTGTTCGAAAATGTACTTGAATTAGCTTAAACATTACGACTACGTAGATATACATGCGTTTAAGAACCTTTATATACTTGTTTGAAAATCATTAGCAATTTAAAACCAACGAGTCAACACAAACTTATTTCATTGGATCATTTCATTTGTTTTATAAAAATTGCTAATTATAATATTGTTTTGTTGTTAGGTGATAAGACTGATTAAAGAAACATTTTATTAAAAAGATGATTTCCAATAACAAACATGTATATTTTTCTGTTCTTTATAAAAAAACCTTACCAGAAAACATACATAATTACGTTTTTTTCAGTTGTAGCAATATGAATGAGACATTTGATTAAGAAGCACTATAATATTAACATTATAAGCACTAAAGTCTACAATGGACTTACGAGTATATGTACAATTGTATCTATTATTTTTCTATTGTAAATCATGCTTCGCAGAGACGGTCGACGGGTAGAGTCCGATATTGGTGAGGTAATTAACTATTGAAGTGCTTTCGGCGTGATAGGTTATGAGTGTCGGTGGCAGAATCGATCACGCACTTAGCTGTGCTGGAATGTGCTCGAATGTATTGTCTGAGCTTTATATACAAGATGAATGCTCGCCCGAAGTTCGATCATGAGCACAATAATTATTCTTTAATTATTATTACTATAAGTATCTTATTAACTAGTTTTGACCGTTAGTCTGTTCCTGTGGCTATAGCGGGATGAAATGTATCGTATATGTTAATCTAGATTTAGTATTAGTTAGATAGGTTCTTACTGCACGCTAAAAATATTCCTTTAACAACTTGTTTCATATCAATGATATTAGTAAGGATTACAAAACAATTTTATCTTGTCTCCGGTCCCCCTGAATAACATGTTTTAGGGGTAGATAAAGAGCCTTAGTAAAAATAGGAAATTGTTGAAATAAGCTTCCGTTTCACTTGCGTCTTAACTGTGCCGAGGTGACGGCTCTCTATTGTGATACTGGTCTATTGTGCCACGAAGGACTTTCATACATTCCAGGAAGACAATAAAGCATCAATAACATTAAAATCAATATGTCGTTGAAACAAACCGAAGCTGTAAACCAATGGGAAAGAAATAAAACAGATCGGACGAAGCTGCTCTGTGTTCTAGATACGATGGCTACCTGGGAGCCTGAATTAGGTCACGCTCATGCCAATCACTTTTTGATATAGGGTTACATTACAACGAAAATGACTGTTATTTGAAACTATAACTAGCCTACACGTAATTATATACTAATAACGTTTTGCTCCTTGTTCCAGGTATATTCGGATAGATAGAACAATTCATTTTTTTGCAATTATGGTGAGTAAAAATTAATATATATAAAATACTGTAGCATTTAATAGTAAGTAATTAATTAAAAAGCTTTTAAATTTTATACTATAGATATCTCTTTTTAATTCGAGGCTGACTTGTATAATTTCGTAATTACGCAAACAAAGAACTGCTTTACCACGTCTTATGAACCCATGAGTAACTAAAATGGCTAAATTTTGCATGATAATATAGATGATTGATTCATTGGCCAAGTAAATTATTCATGAAATAATTACGTGGACAATAGCTTATTGATAGCTTTGTTTCGCTGTAATAATTGATGGGCTATCGAATAAAGAGAACCCGTCTTAAGGATAATTGATGTTTCACTTTTAGATAAACAGAAAGACAAATATATTATATAGCCAAATTGTTGAAAGAGCAGTGTAACTAAGTCAGTTTATAATTTCCATATTTTTGTTCATACAAGAACTAAAGATCTTCTATTGTGAGAAAGCAAAAGCGAAGTAGCCTTACAGCTGTGATCTAAAAATTATTTTTATCGTTCTCAGAAATTATGCGGCCTTACAACCCTCTAAGTTTTCTCTTTAGAATTTTTCTTTTACGTCTAACGACGCTGCATTCGTTAACTGGTTCGAGATAAAGTTATCGTTACGGTTATTGCAGACGTTGAAATAATTTAAGAACTGGTGTATGATAAGATCTTAAGAACGCAATTGCATATTACTTGGGGTTTCTTTTTTGTTTTAATTTAGCGTTACATGAATTTTTGAACGTTAAATACCTTAGAAAAAAACTCTTTTTCTCATATCAGTTATAAAGTAGTACACCTATGCCATATTTAATGCAATGGCATACATCGTAAAATCAGTACAATAGTCTTTACTAAAATTATTTTGAACACATATAGACCCGACATCTCCAGATTAAGTATGTAAGACACGAAACATTGCGTGGTGGCATGCTTTTAAGCAACAATGCTTTGAAATCTTAGTCTGGACTGAACATTATAGTGTCTTAAAGTGAATAATACCTTACAATGTCACCAGAATGCTATTGTTGTATATATAATATTATGGTTATTATGGTTGTTGTTGATGTTTTGGTCGATACAAGTCCGACATAGCCCATCCTTCTGATCCGGAGGCCCATGAGTATACTATGACGGTCTCCCTCTCGAAAAAACAGGGGGACTAAATAAAACATAACAGTAGTAAGGTACAATGGCAGAAATAAGTCGTATTTTATTATTCTTTGCGAATATTATTTTGGGGATTTCCAACAAACCAATTTCTTTGTATTTAAAAGACGATCCGAGGGAAAGCCCTCTGGCTAGGGCGATGCGAATGTATTTTTATTTCCCATAATGAATAAGTAAAATTGTTTGAATGGTGAGTAGGTTTATACGGCCTTTACAAATAGCTGAAAACCATTCCTTCCTTTGATTGGTTAAAATTAAAGAGATGTGTTTAGCTATACATTATCATTTTTTTACCACGAAATCCCATGAGTTAAATTAAATATCACTGCAATTAGATTATTTTAGAATAGGCTTTATTTGTTTAATTAAAATTTGTTACACCTTTTGCTGATTTATATCAAAAATTGAGTTTTTTATACACGCAACATTCATAAATATCTTCGTATACTAAAAATTATTACCTAAGGTTACTTGTAATAATAATATAGTATAAAATTAGTAAAGGCTCATATTAATTTATAATTATAATTAATGAATCAGGGTTAAAGTATACAAACGTTTAGTACTCTTAATTAATTAATAATTATGAATGGCTGTGTTATCATTTTTTTAATTTCCTTACATAAAACGTAAATGAATTAACAATAATATATCTAATTTAACTTGAATGTTAGAATAATAAGAGAATGAGAGGACAATAAGTATGTGAAAAATACGTAAAATGGAGTGAAATATTTAATTACATTAAATTTCTCTTATCTTATTTATTGTCTAGTCCTGACAACCCTGGAAACTTAATAACAGATACAATACATTTTTTTTATATTGAATATTGTGAATGCGTAGGAAACGAAGCAAAACACTTGAAATAGAAAGCAGAGGGTATTATACCAATGTACCAAGCACATACGAGTATCAATTTTAAATAGAATTTAAATCTATCTTTCATTGTATAAAAATGATTCGCCAAATGTTGATAAGTGCATAACTCGATAACAACTGAACTGATTCCGATGATTGCTTTTTTTAATGATTCCTTGAAGAACAAGGATGTTTTTAAGCAAGGAAGAAAGGGTAAGTTCGTCGCGTTAGGATAGCTAATTTTAAACATATGTATATGTGTAACGAAATATAGTGAGTGAATCTTTTTCAAACATTGTCGTGGCCGCCTAGCGTGTATTGTACGCTCAATAATTGTAAAGGACAAACGACTAACGCATAAACACTGAGTGTTTGTTCAGCAAGTCCTGAATAAATAGAGCTTTCACAAGGGCCCTTCAAATGAAGTGAAACCGCACTTTACTAGTTCCTAATAGACGCCGTGGGAAATGTGTGATACGCCTGCCTAACGTTTAAAATGTAGGAATTACTTGAGAGGCATTTTCATATGCAATTTTGCTATCTATATAAGCTCATATATAATAAAACGTATATTAATATTTTCATACAATTGTAAAGAAGACTACGTTGAGGTTATATTGTCAGACTTTTTAAGGTAATTTTGTTTTTAAAGCAAGTCTGTTTTGAGTTAATGGAATTTAAACTGGTAGGTATGCATTCAGAATCGCGCTTTTAAATTTAAATTTATTTTTGAAGACATGAAAATTTTATGTTATAATAATCCTGGAATATAGTAATTATAATAGTCATAATAGCTCTTTATAGAGCTCATCTTGCGGATAATGCTTGAATTTATATTTAGGTCTATTTTTTTCTCCGGAAGAGTCTGAAACGGAGCCCGCTATAATATGAAATACAGTGGAATTTTGGTCAGTAGAAGTCCAATTGTCCCAAGAGTGGATTTCTCAACTCGAAAAAAATAGGTAGAAAAACATTCATGTATTAAAAAACTCGTTTAGTAACATATGCAATATGCGGAAAGTTGTTCTTTCCTATATTCATTCGGTGTATAATAAAAAAAAAAGTTTATAAAACAGCGTTAAAACTACGCGACACATGACGCCCATCAGAATATGACAAGCTGCCTCCGAAATGCAACACGACTAAATAGGACTTTTAAACTGAATTTCACTTAACTTGCTTTACACACGTAAAGCGAGTTATTAAAAATATTGTTTAACACGGTGTAATTATTTCATGTTTGAGAACATAGATTGTTAGGTGGTGTATTCATACTTTCTTAACGGCTTTACAATTTGGGAAAAGGGTATAAGTGAATTCCATTAGTAATTTTATATATTTAATTATAAGTAGATTGCAAGTGTCTTAAATATATTATATATTCAAATGGACATCTTTTGAACTACATATTGTATTGCCAAATAATTAGTAGATACCACTAGATACCACTAGACATTTTATAGAGAGAAGCGGTAATAAATATTTAAATAGCATAGGAAATTTTACCTAATTTAAAAGTGACAGTTTTATATCAGACGTCAAAACTTTAAAAAGATATCTAAGTTAATAAAGTAAAAATTATTCAAAACAGCAATGTTAGCCCAATTTTTTCGAATTATAAGCGCGACTATAAAATCGTACTGTTACAATGATGTAAAAAGGATGAAAAATCAAGTGATCGTTCCAAATACGTTCCTAGCAGAATCACTAGCTATCTCTTAACAAAATGAGCATAACGTGAAAAATTCGTATAATGAGAGGCACCGGGATAAATCGATGTCGCTTCCCGGCACCTGGACGGTGATTTAAAAATTTATATTCATTGCAATTTTGATAAAACTTCTGAACCGCGTTGTCGGCTTTGAATAATTTTTCGCTTTGTATCCAAAAGTAGATTGCACTTTTTATAGATGGCTAGATTCATGTACCTATAACTAAGATTCACATATGTAATATTTTGAAGTTTCAACACGTAACTTAAGTTTCGAGTACTTAATAAACATTACAATAATTAATTTATTTCTTTAAACATTAAATTTCAAAACGGTTTGAATAAATAGTTTTTGCGAGTTACATGCTGTTCAGATTAACTTTACTGACGCATCGACATTTTTTTTTAAATTTTCTGTCTCACATACATTAACATATATGCCAATAGATCTAAGATCTCTAGATACATTTTCAATTTAATCTTTGAAGCTTAAAGATATTCTTATCCATATATCCGATCAAAACAGCTCCAATTACCTACGAAGTTCGTATAAATATACAAATAGTAAAACCAGTTTCTCATCAAACAGATGTGGTGGGCCCTGTGTTGCGTGGCGGTGGTAGTTGGGAGCGTATACGCAGAAGCTGCACCTTCCAGTGACTTCTCTCATACCATCGACTGGACCCAGCTTGAACCAGCTCCTGACGATGTAAGTACCTTAACGAAACCCGTAGTATATGAAAAACTAAGAGAAAAAGTCCAAAATCATGTGCGGACCTTCATACAACTAAAGTTTAGATTATACACAAGCTCATCCCACGAATGAACCGTCTTATGATATACCCACGTAATCTAGATTCGTAATCTGGAGAAAACTACTAAAACCTTTGCCTAAAATAAAACATTCTATATATAAACGGAAAATCCGCCAAAATCGTGCGTCAAACAATGAAAATAAATATGTTGTCTGTCGTGAATAGCAATTCGCATAACACACGTACTAAACAAGGTATTTGTTATAAAATCCTCGCTGTAAAGAACTCAATTTATTAGCTCACGTGCAAATTTCACGATCCAGACGCCGCATATTCAGATCGTTGGCTGACAGACTCGCGGGATGGCTGTCAGAATTCAGAGAACCGTTTCTGTATTTCAGTTATCATCGACTGAAATGTGTTGCATGATAATCTCAATACATATCAAATATCATGTATTTAAAATTATAATTAAAATATAAAACACTTCGATGTGTTAATAGCCTGCAATATATTATTTAATATTACGAAAAAGAAAAATAAATAAAATGACGTTAAGTAAAATTATCTAATTAGAGAGAAATGGCCTGTCAAGATGGCTGCAGGTTTTTCAAAATAGTCGATAGGATTTCTGTGTGTAATATATGTTTTGACAAATATGGTTGTTAGGAAAAAAAATCAAAAATAAAAAAAAATCCTTAATGATTATCTCGATAGTAACCAAGCAGTTAGCTTTAGAAGCCTAATAGTAAACGTAATAATAATGATTATAATTGGTACAGGAAAGCATCGAGTACGCGGTGTCGCCGGGAGGGCGCTTCCCGTCCGCGCCCCTGCTCTACCTGCTCGCCGACCTGCCCAGAGATTCACAGGTAATTTTATTAGTTTCCACTCGGAAAAATATCTTCACCCGCCAAATTTATGTATCAAATTATAACGTTCGACAGTCGAGAGATAAAATTGGAAGATAAGCGGCACAATGATTTCACGTTTAACGTTCACTTCGCACTTATATTATTCTCCTCGTAAAATCGCCTGGATTAAATTTCAAAGTTAACCTGCAACGTCCGTCAAGCGCAATTTATTCGCTTAAATTTTTATTTCGTTTAATTGAAGCTGGGCCTTTGTAATTACATCGTGAAATTATAAAGAGAACCTGATTGTCACTTTCCTTATTATCTTAATTGCTGCGACAATTGGGACGGAAAATTCGATTTATTTATTGTAAACCTGATTCACATTGCGTTACAGATAGAGTAAACATACAATTATAATGGATCGTGTTCTCTCATTCACGTTATTTAATTCAATCGTTATTTTTTACCTTTTAGAATTATTAAAAATATTTATAATACTTCTAAATTGCTTTTTTGCTGCAATTACTAAGCTAGATCGGGTGTTTGATAAATATATAAATGTATCAGTGAAAATGTGTTATTTACGGCATATTAAGAACTCATGAGTGATATGTGAAGGTACCGGTAGACAAGACGATGGAGCGATCGCGAAGAACCATGTACCTTAGTGTGAACCCAGCCGTGGACCTGTTGCAGCGCGGTGCATACAACAACTATATCGAACGCCAAGCCCACGCTAATCGGGAATTCTTGAACTGCATCGGCAAGAGAGGTCAGCCATTTCTGTAATCTTTTGTTCCATAATTCTCTGTGTAGGCGAGACGATAGCAGACAATTCGATTTTACTATGTATTGCTGATGTGAAATTTATATGCTAATGTTAACACAAACAGCTTCAAGTAATTCTTTTTAGCTTTAGTAGATTGTATAGAGAACTTCTTAGAGCATTGTTTAATTTTATTTCTCTTATATTCATTTAGTTTTATTTTTACGCAGGTATAATGTATTTAATTTGTGTATCGTCTGTTTCGCAGATCCACGTGCCAACCCGGATTGTAAAGCTTAAATTTTGACGTAAAGGAATCGTTGTGCCGTCCAGAAGACACCTCGAGCGAGCTTCTAGAACAAATTGCGCCTGTGTAAATATATAAAATGTAAAATAAATTCCAAGTTACTAATTAAAATGTGATTTACTGTTCTTGTTTTGTTTTATTTGTACCTATCAATTACGGTTATTTGAAGAAAGAGACGTAAGACGCCAGCGCGGCGTGACGTAGTCTGAGCCGTAGCCTAGGCGTAGGTAAACATAATAAGAGCAATGAATTGTGTTCGATTGGCATGCACACATGAATGTTTGCGTTCCTAATGCGTGTGCCTGGGGCGAAGGGCGCGGGCGGCCGGGTGAAGAGACGCATGCCTTCGCTGTCCATCGACCTGCCCATGTCGGTGCTGCGCCAGAAACTCAGCCTGGAGAAGGACAGGAAAATCCACGCTCTGCGGGCCGCCAAAAACAGAAATTACCTCAACGATATTGGAAAGAGAGGTACTACGAAACAGCTTAACAATTTCTATTATGCTAACATTCTATTAATATATAGCCTATGAAGTCTATACACTATTATTCGGGTGGTATAAAGGCTGGACTTTCTTTTAGTTAAACTAATTTCAAAAACGATTCAGTTTATGCAAAGATTACCTCCTAAAATGTTACATACCTTATCTTCTTAAGATGCTCGTTTATACAGAAAAAGATACGATATATCGGAGTACAAAGGAAATGCAAAAGTTTTAAATGAATACCAGTAAAATAAAGCACATATTTCCTGTAAGAAAAATGAAAAATTGCACGCATCGGTTTGACAAAGTGTTATAGCGAGGCAGTACATTCAATGTGTTTAAGCTTTTGTTATATTGGACATTTTATATAAATTCCGTACTGAGGAAACGTATGGCTAACATTTACATTGTATTTCAGGTATTTTATGGAGCTCGGCGATAAATACGGACTCGTATTAAAACAGCCATCGTATTTATTGACTTGCGCTTCTCAACGGGACTTGAAACTTCAGTATTAAATACTCATAGTACATATAATGTGTGTTATCATTCAACGTGTAGTCGTTTTAAATGTTTGTTGTTACGATTGTCCTGTACTTTAACTTATAATAGTTGTAGGAAGGCGTCTCTTAGACCTAGATTGATACGCTTATATTATGTTTTTGCTAATGAGAATAGAGACTTATTTCTTGTAGTAGGATCATATGGTTAGTCGTAGGTAATAGTGGCTATTACATTTAAATTAATTTATGTGATATAACACATTTTGATCTGTTTAAAATAAATAGTTATGTATACTTAGCTCTATGATCGATGTATTATAGAAAAATAAACTTATGAAATATGTATGCTATAGTTCATGAATAAACGATATGGGACGACCGTTCTTGTTTTATTTGCCCACTGGTCAGTAATTAATAAAAATAAATGATCGTAAGTTTTCCCTGTAAATATTTTCTTATTGCAAGGATATTTCGAAATTTCAAGATCCAATTAATGTTAAAAAAAGAAAAACGTTTTATTACAAAATTACATAATGATATATGAAAATTGTTTTCATATTTAAAATCAGTTAACTCTCTGTTGGTGTTATCGAAGAGGGTAAACGCAACTAATGAAATAATCACGAAAGTAATGACGGAGCGAGTGTTCGTCATACTAAAAATAATTTAGAACATTTGAAAATATATAAATTTGAGAAGTCGAACGTAATCTTTGTATATATAAATGTACATTTCAAACAATTTACGGCTTTACGTCTTTAATTCGTATTTTTGCAAATAATTAATTGAATTATTGTGAAGTAATTATGATAAAGATTTTGTTTGTCATCAAAATCATAGAAGACAGGGTGCGCACGCAGATAATTTTTAATTAGCCATATCAAATAATGTTCACCCCATTACTTTTAATGACCATGCGATGAGAATACGAATTTTATCATTTAATTTATTCCTATGTGAATTACTTTTGAGCTTTCGTGTTATTTATATGTGTATAAAGGATTTTGTTACTAGCTTTTTAACGCAATGCACATATGTTTCACAATTAGTTTGCAAAATATATTTATTGTTAATAACGAAAATTACCTTCCTGCACAGAATTTATTTCACGTTTAACGAAATTTATTTAGATTTGCAACTTACTATTAATTTTCTTGTGGTTGGTAATATTGGTGTTTTTTTTTAATTTTGACGTATCGGTGGCCAAGGAGTTAATAAGTAATATATTCAGGGTGAGCGACCAAGGAGTTAATAAGTAATATATTTTTTAATTTCAGAGCGTCGCAGAGGTTCGAGAGAGCCGCGCTCGGTCTAAGCGCAAAATGCCATCGCTGTCCATAAACAACCCGATGGAGGTGCTTCGACAACGGCTGCTATTGGAGGTCGCCCGCAAGCAGATGCGTGAAGCCAGCCAGAGACAAGCCGTAGCCAATAGAGTTTTCCTGCAAAACGTCGGCAAACGAGGTCAGTTTTAATTTCACTCGGATTCTAAATTTAAAAAAAAAGAACTATTTAATTCTCGATGATTAAAATTAGAGTTATACCGCGGCTGAGTTGGATTTTTTTTCTGTATTGATGATTATTTCGTTATAATATACTAAATTAGTAAATATCGAAATCGTAAAAGTTGTTTTCAGTGGACTTTAAGAGTTTAAAAGTGTTATATTTAGATTGTATGTATTATTATTAAGGTATTTACATTTGTATAATATGACTTCTTGTAATGCATCACTTACAATAAGTTCATATTTTAATTTGTGTTTCTGACAGCTAGCTTTAAAAACCTTTTAGATAATGTCAAGCTGAATATCTTAAAAATAAATATTTATAAAAACTGTCACAGCTTCATGCAGATATTGCTTAGAAATGTTTAAAATTAACTATTCTGTAGCGTAACAGTATTTTAGTATGCCTTATGAATATAATATAAAGCGAATCCAATCGGATCTAAGTCGGATTCTTTCCATAGAAATATTTCAATACATATCAATTTAGGGTGTTTCAAGAAGAGAGCGAACATCTTTTTAATAGGCAACCCAAGAATTAAACTCCAAATAGTAAAGAGCTGTCAAACTGCACGAGAGTTCATGGGCGGCGATGACCACTATCCGTCAAGAGGCCCGCCTAATCGTTTGCCTCCCATATTTTTAATTAGTAGTAGTATCATATAATTAGTATTAACAAAT
>JADANM010001663.1:6669582-6706776 GCA_026213755.1 Eurema hecabe | reverse complement strand
AGTTATGTAAAGTTCGCGACCCGTGTATCAAACTCCTGACAGAAACTTCGCATGATTTGATAAATAGGAATATTACTTACACAAACAATGTGTTCGTCTAACATTGTGAATACATTCGAACCCACGTTCATGTCTCTGGTTTATTGTGTATCCAAATGTATAACGCAATCGATATTAATTAATTACTATGAGAAAATATCGATCTATACGGAGACTGAGATTGAGTATCTTGAAATAGCCGGACACAAAATCAAAATATTTTGTACCATAATTAGCTTTATAATATAATTTACTGTGAGATAAAACTGTCTGTTCTATCGGAATACGGTTTTTTAATTTATATTATGAAGAATTTATTTAATACTATTATATTTTTATGAATAAAAATTTAGTTAGCCACCAGTATGCTATATGTTAATTCAGCGATTCACAAATGTAAAGAACAGAAAATGTACCACAATATATAGTCTATTAGATCATGTTATTGGTTTTATATCAAGCCATTATTCCAGGTTTCTATATCTAACTTTGCAAAAATAAAATAAAATAAACTAATATACATAACAAAGTATCTTTCAAAAAATACACGGATATGACTTTGCGATTTTTTATTTTATTTTAAGACAAATTATATCTAAATAGGACTTTGAAATAAATATCAGTTACAATATCGTTACTCGATGCTATATTAGACGTATTTGAGAACCCAAATCCTTCAGCGAATTAATATACCTATATTTAACAATAACATAATAATCTGAAGGATTCTGTACAATGTAAAGCAATACGAGCCTTGTGATTGGGTCTACTTCATTATAGTTGCCGTTGTGGCATCGAAGCAAATTACAATAACGGATCCGATGTACCTTAGAAACTCTTTTGATCACGTTAATTGAATTTTTAAAGCCTTTTGATACTCGATTCATTCTAGAAAATGAGTTTTTCTAGGTTTAACGCTTTCAAAACATTCAAATTTAGATCTGAATGTTTTTTTTTGCTTTATGAATAATATTTAAATGTAGTTTCACTGTAAAGCTGTAAATCATTTAAGTATATCAGAAAATGTTCATTTACGAAATAAAAAATTATTACGAAAATACATAGTCAACTAATGACATAGTTTAACGTCAAAATTTGGTCCTACATACCTAACAAAGTAGAACAGGGCAAATTTTGAGGACCATTTTGAGGGCGTCTAAGTTTGACAATATTATAAAATGTCACATAGTTCTCACTAACTAAACATGCTCGTACAAAGGAAGCGAAGTCTTTGTCCGCGTCTTGTTCACAAAATTGCACGGAATATTTAGCACCGAAATTCACTGGAATTCACTGGTGTAAGTGGAAATGTTACGATCACTGTACAATGTTATGTTTAATCTTGTATATTCACTTAATAACTCTTCGTAAGCAGGTCTATTTTCAAACGTTCTTAGATTTTTCTGGATAAATGTTTTAATTATAAAAAATCGTTTATTAATATAGCTTTAAAATAGGTTAAGTGTATATGAAAATAAATAGAAACATCACTTAATTATCTATATGTAGAACTATGAATAATCAGTAGTTTTCTTTGTATAAAATTGAGCGTCCTATAAGAAATCATATCTAAAAATATTTTATTTAATACTAAGTATTAATCAATTTATTTTAACTCTTATGCCTTTCATGAATCTTTATAAAATCGCAAATTAATTAAGAATTGTTATTTTTGATGTGTTATTATATTATTTTATGTGTTATATTATTTAATGTGCTTTAAATATATCGTTTCTATATTTCGATCGAACGTGTCAATGATCCCGTATGCTGAACCAAGCACAGGCCAAGTAACGTTATCTAGAGACGGTAATTAAAGATGATTTAATTTGAGGCGGCACGCCGCCCGTGCCACAAGATTTCATTACCCATTTCTCGACACCATTCCGTACTACGAAGCCTTCTCATTACGAATCAATTAAACGCTTAAATATATAAACGTAAATTGAATCACATTCAACGTGAGATATGTTCAGTTAAAGCTATTATACAGACTAAAGTAAAAAATAAATAAATACCTAAATGAAATTGTGTATCTAATAATATTTGCTATAGAATATATTTTGTCTCTTTTATTACCCTTTTCTTCCACTATATCCGACATAGTGGCTGTTTGCTCTGGCGTAAACCCTTTTGGGAGCTGTCACAAACGATTTAACAATCTATAAACATTCAAATAAAACTAATTTGGATTCTATCGATTCTATAGAGAAAGTGTGTTTTGTTGTGTTTTTAAACGATTGGATTTTGATATTTGTTGTACAAAATAAATGTATACTTAGGTTTATGATATTGAAAGCTTTTAGGATACCAACTTTTAGGGTTTTCGGAGTTTAAGTCTCAACTACACGTCTCGGCTTTCCTCGCATATTCATAACCATGTAGGTACTTTAATACTCATGATATACACATTTTTAATTGCCAAGTACTACTGTCCTCATTAATTATTTCTATTATGTACATAAAAAGTATGCAAAAGCGCGTTCGGACAAACTAACAACGTCTCTAGCAGAAGAATATATGGATTTACTAGACGATACTCTCATAAGAAAATATGGATCATAATCTATAATTCTAAAAAAATATTATCTTATATCTTTCAGAAAAATTGTTTGATAGATATCATTCCTGAAATAAATAATACATGATAGATAACCTTCGTGGAAATTAAATATATATATGTAATATAGAATTACAGGAGAAATGACGATCGAATATTAAGGCTTCAATTTATCCTATAACTGTATCAAGAACAACCATCATTACGAATACATATAACAATTGTATAAAATCAAAAGTACAGCTGTTAACAAGTTAAAGAATCTTTATACATTTAAAATAGCAAATCATTCTATCAATAAAGTTTTCAAGAAGGCAATATAATCTATTAAAATAAATATAATCTAATCATAATATTTTTATTCATGGACTAAATATAATACAGCAGTCTCTGTAGTCGCTATAATCCATCTACCCACCAGTAATTAGTAGCTATGTTTGATTAATTTAATTCGAAAATTTATTTCTGTCCAGGACTCAAGGGAAACATTAAACAAACCGACTTATAATATTCACAAAGCGGTTCATTATCAACCAGAATACGAGTTTAAAAGTTCACGTAAATCACATTAAACCTAATTTTCTGAGGATAAATACTTCTAAAAGAAAACAGGGTATTATTGCAATTACAAATTCATTACAAAATATTTCTGGACATTCCAGTTTGCTTTGTTAACTTTTCTCATTGACGTGAGAAATGAACTTTTTCAACTGAATTTCTTTGTAGAGAGAGAAGAATTTTTCTGTGTAGGTATAGAGTATATACCAACCTAATTGTGAAGCAACCTTCAACCATTTCATTGTTGTAATTTTCAAAATATAACCTACAATTTATAAGTTTACCTTTTGACGCAATAAATTTAACTTTTAATCTTATGCTTCTGCCATAGCTTATCCCGGGTTAATCTTTTGTATTCCATATAAATTTTTAAAAGTAAAATTAAAACAAACGTTTTTACGTATGTTTAATTAATTATTGTTGTTATGCAAAGGTATTTAAAACAACAGCAGAATAGAACCTTATTCGCTTAGTTTACCATAAAATTAACATATTTTGTAATTGTTATTTGTATTATTGAAATAGACTACCATAATACCAAATAATATAATTATATTAAAATTGCCTAGGTCACTCTTGAGATATTAAGTTCATAAGTTTGTCTCTAAATCTAGTACCTAAATGTGATTTGTAGCTAAATGTATTGACCAATCAAATAGGGTTGTCAAGCAACGCGATTATTATAACACAGGTTCAACATAAGAAGTTTGTATATTCTGAACGAAGGCTTCGTAACAAATATAAGTTCATATTATAGACGAAGCAATCTTTTATTAGAGCCAACATGGGGTAAAATGTTTATAACATAATTAATTGTAATGAAATCCATTTTACTACTTATATATTTTTTTAAGTCGGTTCAATGAAACATGTTTCAGAGTAAGTCCGATGGATGGGATATTGTTTGCTATAAATTTAGAAGTAGTGCTCTTACAATTTCGGATCTTAGGTAAGTTTTTCTTTTATAATATGAAGAGGAGAGACGAGCTGGACGCACTCCTGATGGTAATATTAACCCGAAACTTTGCTTTAAAGCCCAACTTCGGGCAGGGGTGCACTACACCGACGCTCCCCACTTAATTTAAGTATTGTTATGTTTTTTATGGCCAGTATTTGTAACAAAAGAGATTTAATATTAATGTATTATGTATAATATTAATAGGTGAAACATTACATAACGTGTTAGCAGTCCAAAATACATGGGGTATTTTTATAAGTTATTATTATATTATTAGATATTTTTGCAGCTTTTGATGAGACGCTCAGAACTTGTATTACATATTTATTTTCTATTGTGGTGGTGAATGAAAAAAATTGATGAATGTTTGACAATAATCGAGTTAGTTACCTGCATAGTACCATGTTATTACCATGGCATCTGAAAACCAGCGCTATCCTGAGAGTTCGCTCTCAGGATAGCATTAGCTGAGATGTCGCCTTTTGCTACGTTTCTGTTTATATGTTTTGATTTTATAATGTTTTCAATTTGTATTTTAGTAGCAATAAACACTTTTTTATTATTATTTTTTTTATTAATAGGATGTTTGCTGGACTTATTTTAATATATTTTTGGTAATGTTCAATGTACTATTAAGTTTGTATTCATAAATATAAAACAATAAACAACTCTTTAATTTTTTCAGTATCAAAGTAATTATAAATTAACTTACCCTCATATAAACAGGCACTATGAAATAAGATTGCGTCTAATTAGCGACCGTATCTATTTTAACTCCGAATGTGTGACGCCATCTATGAAAATATGATATTTTCAGAAAGTTGCGCTAACAACAACACACTCCATAACGCGGCCCGAAGCAAAAACGACAGTTTGAAGAGAAGCAAACTCTCCAAGGAACGGTGAGTTTTCACTAAGCAGCGAAAGATGGCGTTATGCTTCATACAACACTACCACAATAGATTTTTTAATTTTCAGTCAGAATAAATGACATGCTAATATTGCAAATACCAGCGTTACAAACAGTATATGTAGCTATTTTTTATTTATATTTACGTAACTGTTTTACTAACATTTTGTCAAGTCACGGTAATTTAATGGTATCCAACAATTAATCGAGAAAAAGTATTTAACTAAAAATGAACATCAAATATTGCTTTTAAGGTATTACAGAACAAAAAAAAACATTTATAGTTGGAAAGTATTTTTGCATCAGCGTGAATGAATCAAAATCTAAAACTAGCGATTCTGTGAAATATGACGCATAGATTTCTAGATATGCAGTAAGTACTGATATAATCTACGAAGTAATTTAATGACTGTATTTATTTAAGGTTCATGGTACGGGACTTACTGGGAAAGACATTGTTGGAATTAATTGAGGATGGTGGATGGTACACCCTTAAAGAGTCCGTGGTTACTCTTCAACAGAACGCATCATACACTATATTTCTTAAGAAAAAACACGAAGAATTAAGATGGTATATAATATACATTAGTTGATCCTAGGTAAAATTGACAGCAGAGGACGTCCTGCCGCTGAGACGACGACGACGAGGTAAAATAGGTTTAATTAAAGAATAATTTTATCTTAATACATTAATAACATTATCATAATGTTACAACAACTAAATGTCCTAGAAATAAATAAATAAATATATTTTACGAAGACTGCGGTCTACGGGGAAGAGTTTGGAAAAACTCCGTCACTGATTTACTTCGAAATGAACTCATTTCGTCCCAATCGAACTCATCTCGTTTGTCTTCAAAATTCAAATCATTAGCAATATAATATGCAATATTAAATATTATGTTAAGGTACCTAATCTTCTTATAATTCAAGAATTAAAAATAAAGCCATTTCTATTATGTGAATGTTCAATTTTAATACGGTTGACTTTATAGATTTATTTTATTGTTAAAAACGTAGTGCACTCAATGGCCTGAATACAAATTTAATAAGAAGTCACCAAGAAAGAATAGCGAGCCTTCGGAACTGCGATCTTAACATCGCTATGATCAAGGATAAAATAAAGGTAATTTGTTTGAAAATTTTGTTGTGCGAGAGTTTAAGTGAATACCTGACGTTAACAACGGTAGGAGCCCAGTTTATAAGATGTCGTCTTAAAGACTAAATAGGGCTTGAATAATGACTCAAACGAACTTTAACGACGAGAGCACTCAGTAAGAGAGAAAGATAAAAAATAGCACCGCCCGAGACGCAATGAATTTTCCTGAGGATCTTTTTAAAACGTATATAATATTTTAAGGATACCATCGTTAACACAGATTTGCAGCTTAATTACGTAGATAGGTGGTTGTTTGCAAAATCCGAAGCTTTGGACTTACAATATCGGGTAGAAGTGACGAGATCACCGTGTCTTGAAATAGAGAACCGCGTACACGAGCAAGTGATCGAGGCATATGAACTTCAAACAAAGGTCAGATACCTTGCTTCGTAGAAACACTTTTTCTGCCTAACAACATTCAAATAATTCTTAAAACGGTCACCGAAGTTAGATTGAAGTATAATTAAAATTGTTTCTCTTAGAATCGTGACTGGGCGTTTTTGAACACTTGTTAAGTTTTTATGGCATGAAAAAATCAATTGTGATGTGATTCCGGGTGTATGAATATGTGCCTATATTGCATGTTATTATTTCAGGAGAGAAAGGCGTTATTGGAATATTGGAGAGCTCGATATTTGAAGGATATTGCTGATATAAGTGAACGTTTGAACAAACAGTGTGAACTGTTAAGAGAAGCAGTGTCACGACGTACAGAGTTGCAAAAACTGGTAGGATATACCAATTGTATATTTGTATAATTGTTTGTATAATTGTATGATGATAATCTTTTAAAGTAACGGTAAGGATATCATATTCTAAGACAAACACGTAGATCGCAAACAACTACAGCCAACTACAATTTATACCGTAGCTGTAAGCCCATTAGGTTATTTGTACCTACCTATTTATATTTCAAAGTTTCACCTGGTTTGGCAAAATTAATTCCTTAGCACTTTTCAACATCCTCACGAATGGAAATATATATCAAAAATATTAATTTATTTGGATACAGGGGCAGCAAATGAGTACTGATTTAAGATTTCAATATACCTACATAGAAACGGTAATTTTGTTTCACCTAACCTTAAAAACCATTGACTATTTCGTATTTTTTTTTTTAATTAAAAATCGGAGCTAAGTAAAAGTGATCAGATCGATATTGTGTTGGTAGTAACATTTTTGTAGGATTTACTTTTACTGACTTATAAATTTAATTTGAAGTCGGTTTAATATTGTTACAATTATTTTATGTATTTAACAGTACGACCTCCACGAAGGAGAAATGCGCTCATGGTTGACGTTCAAGAGGGAGCGCGCAGCGCGGCTCGCTCGTGAGGAACGCGCGCGCGTAGCTGCCACGCGCATCCAAGCGTGGTGGCGTGGTGTTATGGTACGCCGCTGTCTGGGCGCGTTTAGACTTCTCAAAAACACTAAGAAACTACCCAATAAGACAAAGAAAAAATGAGCATGATGTTAAAATAAAAACGGAAAAATAATTGTAGAAAAACATTAGATTAATGTTGATGATCATAATCTAGCCTTTAAGTGTATAACTGTATGAATATGGATTATATTAGAATAAGTAAATAAAAAAACAATTACAAAGTGTAAGTACTGGTTACATTTTATTGATTAAATTAGTATATTATTATAAAATATAAAAACTTACTGCTTTTCCTTACCTACTTTACTATATAAAATATGAAATGGTTTCAACTTTTAATTTATAAAAAAAATAGAATTATCAAGTGTCAAAGAAAGGTTCTAAGAAATATTGAAAAAATAACAATGATTTTAATATCATATCATTGTGAAATAAACAATTAAAACAAAGCAAATAACAGTGAGTCGTAACGAGTGCCAATTGAAAATAATGGACTCTAAATCACATTTCATCACTATTTCGATTCATGGTGTAAAAAGATTGTTATTTTTTGTAAAAACGTAAAGTTGAAATAAAATACAATGAAATAGAAGAAGTTACATTTATCGTCTATGGTTTATAATTTTCTAAACGTCAACGCTGACAGTTGACATTTCATCTCGCAGATGTCAATGACAAAGTCTTTGAAAATGGTATCAGTTTTGACAGTTCAACAGTCGTGTTGTGTCAGTGTATTGAGAAGCGTGTTAGTTCTATACTCTTTAAAGTTGTTTTAAATTTTCTTAAAAAACGTCTGTATAATAACAGTATCTTATAGATTTATGCAACCCAGAAGAACGAGACTATACTAAACAAAATGTGTAGTGAATAAACTGTGCTATAATTTACTACTTCGGTTTTTATCTTGAAAATTCTTGGTAATTCGGATTTTACCGCTGTCTGCTTTGGTGAGTAATCATTTTTGCACTTTCTATTTGCAGTATCATTTCAATAATACATGGAATTAACAACGATAGCATGTCTTACTCTCTTATTACTTAGATAGCTAAGCTATATTTTATTATTGAGAAAGTTTCGCATAAAAGTTCGCTCAACTATGAAAATATGTGCATCAATTTATTTATAATAACATTAAGTGATTTAAGGATATATTTATATACTAATATTTGTGCATACTCCAACGTAAGTTACTCAATATTTTATTTAAATTTAACCACTAATTTCTTATTCAATGTCATGCTTTAAATAGTAAATTTCATATATTTATTCATATTTTATATGTCTTATCAATAATGTATGTAGTCTTGAACCCTTACAGCATTTGAACTAAAATGTTCCTTAAATCAAACATTATTCATCAACCTTAAATTATTTTTATAAGTCTTAAATTCTTTGTGATTAATAATTGTGAAACTTTTAAGTGGCTTATTAAGATAACGGTTTTATATTAAACTAAGACTTTTTTATATTTGCTATTTATAATTATGACACATATTACACATCTAGAATAAATCATTTTGATGAAACTGTATAAAATAATAATTAAGTTTTCTTGTTATTATTCACAATGATTTTATGTACATTCCAAAAGGATACTATTAACTTAATATTTCTAAGCCTTACTGATGTTATAAATGCAAAAGTTCATGAGGACGTATGAAAGAGGTTGGTCACTCTTTCATCTAAAAAGTTCTAAATGAATCAGGCTGAAATTTAACATACTACTTACAGAAAAATATATAAATTATAGTATCGCAAGGGCAATTAATTCTCATGAGTCAAACCATTGCCCATTTCGAGTAGAATAGTAAAATTTTGTAGAAAAAACTTTTAAATACTTCATTTCATCTCAAATGAAGAAAACATACAATCTTATGTTTCTCCTTGATGTTACTTGTCAAAAGAAATCATGGTAGACGTAATTTATATGAGAAAAAAAAACGAGTACCACAGAGTATAAACAAGTCCAGGTATTGCGTAGAGAAACGCGCGAGCAGGTTTTTTGCATTGTACCCGCTCTGTGGCTTACAGGGCGCCGTGCTCGGTAATTAGTGCGTTAATCGCGCACTGCGGTTGATGCAACTGCTTTTCCGAGAAGGCGATCAGCGCTGGAGGAGCGGCAAATTACCGTCAGATATGTATGCCGTCAGCCGGTAATTGCGAAAATCGCCACCGACCAATCTCATATGCACTTTGTGACATGGAATTGCCTACGATACGTGTAGCGCCCAAAATTTTCCAAACATAGATGTTGTACCCATTTTACGTATTCTACTCGTTGTTTTTATTAATATGTAAATTTATCACTATTGTACCTATTTATTTTAAAAGAACAACTTTACGAGTTTCTGGCAGATTCTTTGAAAATGCTGCTTTTCGGACTGATGGTAAAATTATGGTTTTCGCTATGCCATGACGATTCAAGTGTAACTAAAAGTAGCCTTGTTGAATAAAAATATATTGATTATGACTTTGTTTAAAAACTAAAAATGAAAACTGACACAAAATTGTGAAAACACGATGCACTGATCTGATCCATATATAATATTAACATTGAAAGACAGTAAAAACGATAAACTAAATTATTTCGATGTATAACGAAATACCTCATAAAAGAAATTGGCAAAAAGACTGTTATATAACATTAAACAGAAATCTATTTCCGATAATATGTACTTGAAATCGTGTGCATGACGTTTATTAGAAAAGGTACTATATAAAAACTAATTAGCTTTCATAGTTATCCCTACCCTGAAACACGATTTAATAAAGTTTTCCTAGTAACGAGGAGTCTACTCAACCATGAAACTTAACATTCTCAGAATAACAGTCATTAGTTTGGCTCGCTATTCGTCCTAGCATCTAGGTTATAATATCCTGTTAACATTTTATTGGGTTTAGCGTAGTTTCCAATAAATAGGTACTAAATAGTGGAATTACCTAATAACTTTTAATAACGATTCTATGGAGTGTGGTATGCCGTATGCCTAGCTTATACCTCGGTGCTAAAAGCTTTATTAATATGTAAATATACAGCGAACATTTTACATATTCACTAAATCTAAATTGATTCCTTATACCTACCTCAATAGCGAATAGTCTTTATACATTTATGTACTATGTACTCTATCTAACGAAAAAGTTTACTTTAAACTCCAAGTAACAAATTGTTTATCGAAAAACCCATACTATTCCATACTAATACTAATATTATAAATGCGAAAGTAACTCTGTCTGTCTGTCGGTCTGTCTGTCTGTTACGCTTTCACGCCAAAACTACTGAACCGATTGTAATTAAATTTGGTACACAGATGGTCTAGAGCCTGAGATAAAACATAGGCTACTTTTTAACTAAAAAAACGGTTATAAGGGGGAGAAAGGGGAAGTTAAAGTTTATATGAAAGTCCACGCGGACGGAGTCGCGGGCAACAGCTAGTAAAAAATAAAATAATAACGACGTACACAAAATTGGTAAAAAACGCTCGTTTAGAAGTATTAAGGAAAAAAACATTTCAGTCCATTTGGAAATACGTAATTAACTTGATATTTTTAATAAGCTGATTAGCCGGTAACTGTTCACTAATCATTAAAGTACAATAGAGCTTTGACTCAGAAAATGTTAGTAAAGACAAAGGCTTAGGGAGTTACATAAACCGGTAGGACAAGGCTGTGTCGTACCTAGAATCGTTGCCGCGTCCGAGTCATTATCCTTATTGTACTTTCTATTGTCGTCAGCGTCACGACATTTCTATGAACGAGTTATTAAAAACGTTTCTGAAAAGTGAAATTCAAAGAGATTAAACGTTATCTTTTTGGTAGACTTAACAAGTACTTAACAGTACAAATCGTCTTAAAGCTCAAATATTTTCTTATTATTGTCGTGACAAGAGAACTTTTTAATCATATTATCATTAGTAAATTTTAAAGAACAATTAAGTCTTTGTTTATTGCTAAAAAGTTTTATATGTGTGGATATAGTTTTGTAGTCGACAGTATCTGAAAGATACATAAGTAACTACTATTTATGTTAGTCAACTAACGTAGTTCGTTGTTAGGCTGTATTAATAGGCTTATCTCAAAATATACTTATACATATGTATACATTATGAACATTAAATTCATTTTATTCTTCAGTATCCTGTATTATTGAATAAATATAGGTACATATGAATTGGTACCTACCCAGTTAGTATTTCAGAAATACACGCTATCGTTACATAAATAAACCAAATCGCTATGTCAATACTTGATCAGCAAAAAACAACTTGATAGTTTTGAGTATTTTATTATATTAAATAAACAATTCTATGTGTATCGAGTCTGTTAAAGCAGTGGGTCGAAATATGCATAAGAATTATTTATTCATATACAATTTGATATAAATAAATACATAAATAATAATACTTCTTTATTTGAGTAAGATAAAATACATATAAGCCTATGAACCCATAGGCTCCCGAACTAGTGTTAAACTGTATTTCAGGAGCCAGTGGCTTCTCCCATTTAAACAAGATGGTGAGATACATACTCAAATCGAGAAACTATATAAAAAAAAGAATATACATATTATACCAAAGAAAAAGTGTTTGCGAAATATAAAAAAAATATCGCTATTATATACACGTATTCTACCTAATATTAAAAATGCGAAAGATTGTAAGGATATATGCTTCTTACTTTTGCACGCAGTATCGAACTGACGGAAGGAATTAGATTTACACAAAATATTCTTATACCGGTATAGCCACAGCAATGGATGCTAAAAGGGTAAAACCGCACGTCGAGACTTGTATTATCCATACTTATAATATAAATGCGTTACTCTGTCTGTCTGTCTGTCTGTTTTTCCATCACAATAAAACTACTGAACCGATTAGAACGAAATTCGGTATGGTCTATAGCCTGAGAAAGGACATAGGCTAATTTTTAACTGGAAAAAAAGGTTAAAAGGGGGGAAGTGGGATTAAAGTTTATATGAAAGTCTACGCGGACGGAGTTGCGGGCAGGAGCTAGTATAAGATATATTAATTATTCATGAATGTTTAATAATATCTGGTTACTTTTATTATAACTACATTAAGTATATGTAAAATCACTGTGTCGTAAAAATAAAGTGCGCACACACAAATACGTATAAGGAATTGAATTTTGCATAGTCAATTTAAAAACTTCATTTTCATAGTAGGTTTTCAAAGAATGGATATTAGTCAGGAACAAAATTGTTTGCCAATGTAGCGTGGAGTGTTATAGAGCTGTTATGAGTTTTATTGACTTCGCGTAGTTAAAATATAATCTGTTTAAGTGCTTTACTGTTAGATGATTTGCTTTAAGGCTTTGATATGAGAAAGATCTTACTTGTTTTGCTTGTATGAATATAAAATAATCAATTATCTTTATCGGATGAATGTACATACATCAAAAAGTAAACATATCAAAAAGCATGTCATTATTAATAATAATTAGTATAATTACTAGTACTTCCCTTTTTTTCAAAAACGTCGATGAAAGCTCTATAAGATCTCAGTAAAAGAATTATAAAATTCGATTTTATACTTGTATATTTATGTATTAAAAAATATCTGTGGTATTAAAAATCCCTAATTTTCAGTGGTTGGTTGCTGGTTATATCAAGCTATAGCGCGCTGATGGTTGATTTAGGACTGAAATGTGATGCATATTCGCAGAATGTGACAGTCAGCAATCAGCATGTGGTTGCTCGTGGCGCTGAGCGTGGTGGCGGCCGCCTCGCCCGCGCTCTCCCTCCGCTACTGCACCACCAACACCTTCTCAAACAACGCCTCCTCCATGCACTTCACCAAAGAACCCGTGCCCCTCGAGTACGGTTTTCAAGACAACTTCAAGAGCATATTCTGCTGCGTTAAAGGATACAGAAGCATCGAATGGTAAGCGATACTCAATGACCTTTTGTGCCCTCATCAATATTTCACTCACGCCGATATGATAGCCATGTAAAACATTTTCGACGAACAATGCACAGGTGTAGCCGTTTAGCATAAAAACTCTTGGAAATTTTGCTCATTGTGTTGGCCAATAAAATTATATTCGCTTTTATAGCGAGAACTCGGTGGCGCCGATGTGAGGACAACGCGAGACGTTCTGATTAATCAAATTCCATTTGTATGTAACCTTACGTTTCTTCTTTTGTTATTGGTAATGTCATACTGTCATTTGCATTCTATTGGAATTCTATACTGGTACTTATATTTTCTTTTTAGAAGAGTATTCTTACTCATCATTAGAAATTGTATGTACGTACTTAAAGATTACATATTTAATAAATGTAAATTTTCTACATTATAACACAGGCTTAAATATGTTATGTTTTATGAATGTATGAAACATTAAGTTACAGTATATATACAGCACGCAAAGCCACCGGCATTATCTAGCTATCGGTAATAATTAATTGTTATAAATAAATGCTAATGCTATAATTGAGCAAGTTTTTTGCATAAACGTATGATAGTAATTATTCGAATAGACGTGGATGGTGTTCCATTAAATGGTTATACAACTAGTTTCCGATAGTTATTGGATACTCAATATGCATAAGGCTGTATTAATTACACTTCGCTAAGGAGCTGGCCACTCAACACCTTGTTACGCTATTACGGGTATTATACGTACGTTCAAGTATTCCTCGATACGTGTAAAGCTCGTTGTAAACAAACTGAAAAGTCTGTAGACTTTTTTGTCTGCCGACACCTTGTGGATAGTTTTTTAAGGACAGTTTTAAGTTTTGCAAATCGGTGTGGTGTTCTTTTATCGTTATAGTGATTTAAATTGACGCCAGACTATAATTTACAAATAAATACGTTAATATAAATGAAACATTAAATACAATTCCGCCGTAGTATGTCTGTTTCTGTGAGCGCCTGTGTGTATGTGTGTATTCACACATTAATATTTATATTCGTTTCGAAGTTTCACTTAAACGACATATACTTATCATACACATACAATTAAATTCCCGGAAGCAACACTCGCAAATAAATACATAAAATATTTATACGAGTGAATGCGATATAAGTTTTTGATATGCTGTTTATCCTTATTAATACATTTTCCATATATTGGTTCATACCGGGGCTATACTCAGCCTCCTACTATTTAGCGTCAAGTTATGTAATCTAGTCAGAGATGTCATCGCGTTTCGTGTAGGAAATAGGAGCTGAGTCTTATATTTAATTTTCGGTGTCCTATATCTTGTGTAGTAAGTTCCTTTTTTTGTAATCATTCCTTTTTAAGGCCGGTAACGAAGGAGTTTTTTATTAATATTTAGAATTAAAAAGTGAGTATGAGAAAGATAATGTTTGTTGCTATTTTTAAGCAGAATACTACGAATTATTTGAAATTCTGCATACAGGTAGATAAGGTCCTAAATTAATACATTACTTATTTATTAATTACGCGGGTAAAACCGTGGTCTGTGCATAGTGCATTTAATTATGTATTTTACTTAATAAACATAGGTCCATTTCGAAAACATTGCTACAGCTTTATTTGAACAATGACATTACAGGAACTACACGTTTTCATGTCCGCATCACATATACCGAGAACTGACAATAGCAAAAACACTACAAGCAATTAATAATAAACTTTCAACGAATAGAATGTAGTGTATATTCATAGTATTGTTTTATTACGGTCGGCGATCACAAATGACAATGAATTTAAATAATATACAAATGTATACACTAAGTATGGGTTATGTTTAATACAGAAGAAATAATTGGGACCGGGGTCGATTCGGATAAAACGAGAAAAGACTGATAATAGAGAAAAATGAACTGTCACATATCGAATAAAGTTTATTAAGTCTAACAAGCACAGTTCTACAATAACAGTCACTTGAACATCTCGAAAAGATAAAGTTGGAACCCCATCAGGCCTTATCAAAAGCACAAAGTGTAAAAATTTACATCGATAATAGTTACCTCGATACCTTATTTTTGACTTCTGCGCAGGTTTCGTTCAGCGCTAAAGATTCGTGACGCGTACTATACATGCTAGCTTGGGATGAATTAGGATAATTGGCGATTCGGTTAATCGGCGTTCCACTGTAGTTGATAGTAGCTGTACTAACAGGTTTAACCTGAAACAAGGTTTCACGTTTCAATAGACATTAAATTCAATATTATAATTCGACGGTATTTAGCCTCATAACTTTTGACTGGGAGAGCCGATTTTTCCACAGGCAGCGGATGATAACTGTGTGATTTCATACTGTAATAATTAATTAAATTGTACCAAGTGATAATTATAGAATCGCTCTTTCTCTGCCATCTCTGAGAAAAACCATTTAACTCTTAAACTCGCATTCAGCTTTTTCGGCTGAAGTAGTTTGCTTTTTTGTCAGACTTGCAGAATTTTTGCGAAGTACAACCACATAGTGGAAAACTTCCTTAGGCGCGAATAAATATGACATACTAACCCGTAAAGTTCGTACAAAATAAAAGTGCAAAATTCAAATTCGCCCATATTTTTTATCTCCTCCCATCAGGTAACATGGCGCCTAATTTCCTCATATTTCTAAACAAAATAGTTAAAAGTATGAAAGGCTTTTTATCATAATAACATCTGAGAGCTATGAAGCGTGTGCATGCAATAATATATGTGCATACAAATAATATAAAAGGTATTCGCTAGTCGGTATTCTTAGAAGCATCGGAGTTCCATTGTTGACAGTATTGTTTGATAACGCCCCTTGGTAAACTATACTAACATTAAGAAAGTTTATTCCTCCATTGTGCTATAACAAATAAACGGTGTATTCACTGTTTCCTATAAATTTTCTTTAAAATTTACAAATGGGACTGAGAATAGAAAAATAGCATGATATTCTTGTTTGAAATGTTACCAGTAATACCTACATCTGAGCCGAGCGTACTTCACAAGTAATTGCATTAATTAAATGCGTATATTCTTGTTTCGATAAATAATTAGCTGTTGCAATTAATGCTAATCCAATTGCTATAGTTATGTTCTATATAAAAATTATGCAAAATACGACGTAGGTACGACTGGAGGAAATTAACATGCCTTTATTATGCTAAAGATAGATCTGACAACAAACTACGGTATTTATATGTTAGTTAATGGCTATACATACATTTTTTTAATGCGACGCTTACTAAGTACTAGCTGTTGCCCGCGACTCTGTGCGCGTGGACTTCCATATTAACTTTGACCTCCACTTCCCCCCTTATAACCCTTTTTTCCAGTTAATAAGTAGCATTTGTTTTATCCCAGTTGTAAACCATATGTGTACCAAATTTCGTTCAATAGTTTTAGCATGATGGAAAGACAGACAGACAGACATTTATAATATTAGTATAAAGTCAAAGGTTAATCTTTTGGTAATATACATATTTGCAGACAGCACACAGAATTGAACTGTATTTCAAGGATGTCATACTAGATGATTGATTGACGTCATCCATCATCCGAAAGGAGAGGCTTACTAGAGATAGTGCACCTTGTTAAATCGGAATTGCATTCGAAGAAAACTGTTCGTATATATTCACATTTTTAGCGCTAAGTGGTGCTAATTACTACTAATACATGTAACGTAAGGGACATTAGAGGATATTCCTAGATAAGTCTCGCAGTTTTGTCTACTTGGTTTTCATATCAGTGTCTATGTATCTGAAAAGTTGAATCCATCCAGTTGTCTTTATATAAATCATTTGTAAGGAGTTAGGATCCCAATGTATACGAATGTTTTGTAATAATGATTGAACGGCACGATTTTGTGTTAGTGTATACTGTATATACTTGTATGTATTTCTAAGATAAGCTATCTCTTCTAAGAAATTAGGTGTACATAATATAATTATTGCACCTAGGGCGTGATTGATTGATTGCACAACGATTTCGAACAGGAATAACCCGTACATTAAGCTATCGCCATTACATCATTAAACGAAAAGGATTTAAAGATAATATGAATATCTCATCGGCCATAATAGCAATAGTATTAAATTCAGTTGCGTGACTCACATCGCTGATATGAAGCTCTAGGCCGACCATTGGATTATGTCATTATCCACTTGTATTGACTTGCGAAATTGCAAAGCATTTTATAAACTTCTAAGAACTGATACATTACTTGTGTATCAAGTGTTTATGACTACAGGTCGTGTAGGTATTATTATAAATTGCAGCAATTAATCTTCCGAAATGAGCAACTTCCACGCGAACGTAATGCGCTTTATTATTAAGGAAACTACTTGACATGCTTTCGTTGAGACAATGAAATACATTTCTCGTTCGCTAGTTCTGTTGTAAATGAACTAAAAGTTAAAAAGCTGTTTGTTAGCTAACTCAACTAGATTTGCACGTAAAATGGATAACCGGAACGGAGCCGTGCTAATAAGCTAAGTCTTAGGCCGATAAAACAATAATTTTTTTATGTGTGATTATAACAATCATAAAATAATTAGTTAGTAATCTGTTTTATTTATCTTAATTTATATAAAAATGTCGAGTAGTTATATTTTTCCTAATCTGAAAATAGCTGTACGTACTGCTTTTGCTATGTTACGAGTTATGAGTGGGAAATATTAAGGAAATTCAAATAGTGTATATCAAAAATACCTTTAGATTATTTTAATGGTTTGCTAAATTCGGTGTGTTTAGCTATGACAGTCGTAGTAGGTGCTTGTCGGAATTGTTGACGCGGGGAGTTTTTCTAATGATACGGTGTGCAAATATAGTCGTCGCGTGGGGTACGACGTACCGCGTACGCCGCGCAGTACTGCTACCGAGTGTACGTACGTCACAATTCGAAGTAATAATGACTTGCCTGCGCACGTGGCTTATTTACCGGCACAGTTTCCGAGAACTTAGCGAAACGTCTCGTTATCCATTGTATCTTTTTTTAGCGAATCGCAAAATAAATAAATCGGTGCGACTATCCGCTCGCGAGCGCTGCTTTTCGATGTGTTACTAAAGACTTACAGGGTTTTCTAATTATAGCACTAGAGCGCTTTATGCGGTGTGATGCTTAACGCTTAATGTTTCAACTTCATTATTCTTTATTCATATATCGAGCATTAAAAAGTGCTAAGTAGTGCTTAGGCTTGTGCAATTTCGTGTCCGGTGTCAGAAAATTAAGTTTTATCAACGTATGTATATACTTAATTGCTTTGTTAAACAAAGACGCTCAGCGATCAGGGTAATCCCGCCCACTTACTAATATATCGAGTATTAAACCAGTTACTAAGGTACTATTAATAAGAATATTGTTTATTTTGCATAAGTACAGTATAGAAGTGAAATCGAAACATGTTATAACAATAAAATTTTATAGCTCACAAGGCTTAATTTCCTTCAATTTTATCGATAAAGACAACGGTTGGTACGCAGAAACCGAGTGACTCACTCGAGAGTCGTGTAAACATTTAAAATTATGTATATTTACAGAATGCTCGGAATATTTAGTAACCTTTCGTATTCATTCAAAATGCCTATTTTATGTCTATGCCTTACAACTGCTTTACCGACCATTAATATGGTGAAAACAGGAATGTGATAAGAGAGAGGGATGAAGTATAGATAGAGAGGGATAAGAGGCGGGAGGGGAAAGATGGGTCGTGTTTTCCCGAAACGAATTACGTTGACATCTCTGTAGAGATGCCACTACTTCACGCCGGTTCTGTGAGAGGATGGAATTGGCATTGGATTGGCATGTCTCTACCAGCTTACAAAATATTAACTACACAACAACTACTAAACGAAGGTCAATAGTAGTCAGTAGTATTATTGTTGACATTTTAAACACGGCGCGGGCGTGTACTACTCTGAGAATTCGCGATAAACTCAAAAACTAATGAACGGATGCTTTTGCGGTTCTCGATATCACTTATAAGTTTTAATTAATTAAATTCGGAACATGCGAATAGTTGTTGAACACGTTACAAAATGTTGCTGAATTTGCATTGTTATAGTCACTGAGAGTGCCTTAGCGAGTATTATAACAAAACCATATATGCCTTGATCATTTCATCTGTATAAAAGACTATACTATTTTTATTCTATAAATTGGTCAGCTTTTTTACATTTAAAAAAGTTGGTAACATGTCAAATTATTTACTGTCCTGAGCACCACAAGTTTTATGAACTATATATCTGTAGCCAAATAAAGAGATAATATTACGTGCCAACATTTTCAATCTTTAATACGACCGCGGCTCTAGATAAGGTAATCTGCATAAATAATTGTAAAATATTAATTAATTTATCTTTATAATATATACAAATAAATTTACAATCAACTAAAACTACAGATAACAAGAAATGAGTAATTTCTATTAGTCAACCAGGACTTATACACTTAATATAAAAAAAGTATAGGAAGGCACGGAAGTACTAGTATACATATATCTATTTTACTACGAATTTTGCTAAAAGCAGCAAGTATTTGTAGTCCACCCAATGAAACTGTAAAGCCAGGGAAACTGTTTGCAAAGCTCCTACAGGTGCTCTCTATACACACAGTAGTCGGAACTCGGAACAGATATGACACGGCTGAAGACACAACAGGCGCGGGGCCAACTAATACACGTATTCTTCGAAGAACACCAGTTTTAATGCCAACTACTCGACTATAAGATGCTCCTGAGATCATATCTACAAAGATATTTTCAACATTAGCGGTGATAAAAATGTTTCGGCTCAGTACTAGAAACGGGGATCGAAAGGCACACGGAGAGACCTAAATCCCAGCTACATAATTACTGAACGTTTATTTTTAATTTCGTCATAGTACTTGTAAAGGATATTCAGATGTCCAGATAATTTGTAAATGTTCCTTGTAATAGTTAAGTTTCTCTGCTTATGACAATATGAAATCAGACATCATAGTTCGCTATTATTTATATAGACGTTTATCTTCCATCATCCGTGCCTTATCGTACAATCTCTTCTTGTGTGTTTATTCAATACTTAATACATTATTAATACAACATCACACTTATCAACGGTCGTATCTGTAATTGTTATTATTCCTAGAAAACCAGTGTCCGGCGCTATCTAGTGTATCTATATGGATAGATAGTTCGGGAAATGTATGGCGAATTTGCAATAAAGTCAAACTCGTTAAGTGTACCGTTGTACGGTTCGGTTGACAAAAGGGCCTGATTACCTGGCTGCGAAGGTATCGCACGTCGCAAACCTGTATTGTGACGTTTCCTGGAAGGCGCTTTGTTGCGGACCGCTGGTTTCTTCCCCCCACACTCCGCTCGCCGGCTGCATCGCCCGCGCACGCCGCAACCTCATTCGACCTGCAAGCTCCATGGGAATTTCGTCCGTCCTTTTCTTTCTACAAAACGTCGCTTGTCAGTTTTGAAGGGCCGATGTATCATGTTTTATTATGACGATCTGATTCGCATCGGTAAATGGTCAACGGTCGAACAATAGATATGGCAGATGTTTATAAACAAATAGCTAGTAGCTAAATAATTAAATCGACTGTTGTTTTAAATATAATGCTCTATAGTAAAGAAAAATATATGCTATTTACGATGACGAAGAATCGCATACTTTTTAAAACCTAATCAATATCAACAGTCCAACCATTTGAAAACACAATATATACGATTCCAAGCAGCGGTTCATTGATAAAAATGAAAGTAATAAATTCCTAGTAACTCTTATGCAAAACTAAAGAGATGTCATACTCGACAAACGTTAATGTGTTAATAAAGGTGTTCACAAAAGTCGTTTCATATCCAAAAGTTTAATGAAGAGGCCATAAAATACACAAAACATCTATAGGCGTCCAACCGTGTCCCAACAAAAAAAGTTGAAATCTTGTCTTGACATGTTAAAGCGGCTCGATTTGTTGAACCGATTACTTCAGTCTTTAGTCTTTACAAGTGACCGCCCAACAGGTAGACATGTTTTGTTTTACAAATTTGTTGATTGTCTTATCAGCGTGCAGCAGATATTTGATATCTCTGGACATATCCATTCATTCTTATTTTCGCTTTTGCCACGAGCGCTTCGACCGTTCATTTGCAAATAGTGAAAACGGATTAAAACGCGAACAAAAACTCAGACAGAAATAAAGGAAAAATGCACAACGTAAATATAGTACCTACATAGTTACTTTTCAAAATTGATAACATATTTGAGGTCCACAGTTGCAGCTTTCACAATAGTCTGTTTTATTTATCGGACGTATGATCTTCGATGGCTCACTCTTTTATTTGTATTCACTACACAATACCACGGCGTTTATTTTTTGCTCACATTTCTAAGTTTTGTAGGTATGGGACAAAAGATTGGGCGTCTGTGGAGCTCTTCATAGTTACAATAAAATTCCACTCGAGTAGAATAGATCCAATTAAAATTGCTTCTCGAATTGTCCAAGTTTACAAACCTGACAAACTAATTATTATTATTATTATTATTTCTCCATCGTTTCACGAGCAGTTTGCTTTTGTCCGATGTTGAATTATAATTATAATTAATAAGGTATGGACGGATAATAATTGCATGTTATATATTTTTTATACCGTAAAGATTATTCCTAGAATTGCATTTAACCAGTTTGATTTTAATTTTTTTATATATGTCAAAAACATATAAATCTTGCATGATAATATAAAATAACGAAACTTACATGTATGTATGTCGGTCTGTTGGCCTCTTTCACTTTCAGGCATAAAATACTGAAATAATTTGGACAGATTTTGGTAAAAACATAGTCTTAAGAGAAAAGTCTTGGTTATCTTTAACCGCAGTTTTAAGGCTTGGAGGCTAATTCGAAGGCATTGAGTTAAGAAATAATAGTTTTAAAGAGACCTCCTTATTTTTTTAATACAGATAATTTTTTATTTTAATTGCTAATCTAATTGCATTTGATTTAATAATAATCTGCATCAATAATTATACAGTTGACCGAGCATTAATCAACTAGTAATTCAGCAATATTATTTGTAATACCTACATCAAAACTCATTTGGAGTGTACTAATTATTCTCTATGTATCGAAATTGGGCATCTCTTGTTTCGTGATGTGCTCATTACATCGTATTATGTATGCTTAATTTAAGGAGGAAAACCGAATGAAAAGGAAATTCCACATGATCGTACCATTATTTCCAGCTCTTGGATGGAATATTGCAGCGATTGAAATTCCGATCCAGTTTTATTCAAGTACATTCCTATACAATTACATACGGACTTGAATGATATTATACGGGAGCTTTGCATATTTCGCTGTAGCTGGCGTCCGGAATAAAACCAGAGCACTCATCCACATTTTTCAAACGTTTTGTAGCATACTTTGTAGTATTCGATATTGACAAAGCGTTCTGAGAAGGGAAATATTATTTTACGTTTTGAATAGTTTTGACGTGAAAATAAAAAAATATATGAACAATAGTGCAATATGCATTTTTGTTATAAACGGATGATGTTTTATTCTTGCCGTATAGTTCAAACAAAAGCATGTAAAATTGTAGATGGTCTAAGTAACTAAAATCTTAAATCTACTTCATAGTACGTTATTTCAATAACTAAATTCGTTCCTGAATAACGTTATATTAAACTAACACTTCCTAGAAAACTGATTAAAGTTTCAAGCTAGATTAAGTTGTAATGTACTTAGTATAACTTGAAAATTGTTCACTGTTCCATGCTATATACCTGGAGGCATTTGAATAATAAAAACTTAGGTTTTCTTGTAACGACCTCTACTCTACTGATTTCGAATTTGCGTTTATGATTTTTATTTTAATGTTGGTTCAGAGGAAGGTAACAACACTCTTCCTCCACAATGGTGAAACCAACGATGATATGTTTCAAAGAATATATACGACAATGATTCATCCTTTTCGATTAATATATACATATTATGTATCTTTATATTTTATATGTCTTCTAAATTTCATCGCGTGTCTATTTATAATCAATGACGTGAATCGTATATAAAAACATGTAACCCGACCTGATTTGCACAATAAGCTTTGTTCCATGTTCTAAGAACGAAATATTTAGGAGTCATCAATAAGCATTTAACACTACTTGAACTCTAAGACAGTTTAAATTTGCATTTTTCCGTCTATACAATTGTTATTACGTATCCAATGAAACACGTGTTTTATTCTTATTAAGTATAAACAATTCAATTAAATGTTATACTTCTGTATTATATATTATAGGTTAATTAATTATTGTGCTCGTCACAATGCTATCAAAGAGACAACTAATTATTTCAGCGGTAAACTCGAATGTACCTATTGGGAGATGCGAGCAATTACTGCGGTCAAAGGGAATCGATTACAAACCGAAGTGGAAATTTGATGCTGGGCTTTTAGATACATCGCTTTACACGTTATAAAGTTTTTAATAAGGTATATTTGGTATTTTGCCGTTTTTAAAATGCAAATTTAGTACACGTTTACGGAATCTTCTAAGAAGGCCGGTTAGATAAAGTTACCAGCAATTGAAGGTTCTTATTTAAAACGTCTTTAAAGATAAGTAAAGTTTTTGTGTAAAATTAATTTCTAATTGGTATTTTATTAGGTGTTATAATAAATATATGGCTTTGGTAAAAAAGGTATAGGTATTTTTATATATGTATTAACTAATGATTGCGAACTGTTACAACATTACAGATTAGCAACATTGAGTTTTGATATTATTAAATATCTTCATAAGATAAATTTGATTGCACTAATAGGGTATCAGTGATACATGAAAGCCTTAAGTGTAAAGCATCTGCTATCGCGGACCACCTCTGCGCGGAATGTGACATGTAAAACGACACTACGGCGGCGGAATGGGACTGCATGAATGGGCCTCGGATACCTCATGTTTATTAAGTTTTGATCTCATATATCTGAGATCGACATGTTTAGGGGCTTGCTATAAGGACGTATTATGACGTCATTACTAGATAAATAAAAAATGCAAGTCAATACAGAGATATATAGATTCAAACTTCAAAGCAGTCGTGCTAAAATTAATGTTAATAAAGCGAAGCCGTTTAGATTCAAAAGAAAACCACATCAAAGCTGGCGTTAAAAATATACCAACAATCAAGTATTGAACAATAAGCCCTATCGGCGAGACATAATTTTAGCTTGAAACGCAAATTGTTTGATATAAATATTGACGACACAATGGGCACTGCAGTTCGTATGTGTTTCCAGAATTGTAGCGCAAGTCGTTAGCTCGCCGCGTCACGTCCCACAAATGGCTTCATCGTGAAAATTAACATTCGACCGACGTCTCGCAACCCCGTCTTAAACAAATATTGAACTTCGCTCGAGACCTCCGCTGAGTTGTCAATGAGTAGACACAACTCGATACTACTCTGTTTTTCTACATCTTTATTGATTTTTGAAAGAAGTGAAGTTTGGGTGACTGTGACCCTACATCACAATCAGGTGGCTCGCCTGCTCATTTGCCCTCTATGTTATAAAAAAAACCCAAACTTCAATGTAATATGTGCAAGTTGTTAATCGATTTTAACTTTTTTTATATCAATAAAAAGCTTAATGTCGCTTTTCTTTTTTAAGTGAATGTCATACTTATTATATTTATAAACCGTAGAAGAAGGAGGATCGGGCTTTACATATTTTCTATTTACTTAATAAGTTGAACCAGTCTTTTATGTTGGCATTGCTAACATTAATTTACATAAAGTACAAACTAGAATAATGCAACTAAACAATGAAGCTTCGAAAGCATTTTGTAACATTGCAATGTTGAATAACTTAAACGATAAACTTATATCATTCGAGATTTCAGAGAGTAGGCCAAAATAGTATTAGATTCGCGGAATTTGGTAGCATATGAAGTAGGAACCACAGTGTTCAACAAATGCAACCTTCCAAGCTTACTCCATCAAATAAATGGAGCTATATTCTGTATATAATAGAGTATGTACAGTACTGTCATTTCATACAAAAATGTCAGTTATTCTCGTATAACTTACAGGAGTAGGTTATAGTTATTTCACAAAATATTAATTAGTCACGTCCGTGGTTCCGTGGCAACACAGGGATAAATAGCGTCGTATGCAATGATATTATATTTAAATTGATATGTAACACCAATAAATCAACCGAAGTGTTCCGCACAGAAGCGGCAGCACATACATACAAAGACTTGTTTTCTATCGTTTAGACAAACGATAGAAAAGAGATAAATGATAAAACACACTAGATTAATAGAGATAGTTAGTTTCCTCATTAGCTCGTGAATGGCAATCACCTAAAAGCAAGACGTCCTAATTAGGATGTTTTTGCGACTTGCGCTTATAATATATCTATTTAATATAATATCTTTATTTCGGGTCTAACTTACACTAAAATTTGGGAAAACTTGTGTCGTATTAAACTATATTAGTTTGGATATGTTTCCAATATAATGTTTGTCTAACGTCGCTTCAAACTTCAACGGGATTATTATTGTTGAGGATGCAGACTGCACATATTACAAACTTGTCCTAACAGATGGGATTTTTCTCTTACGTAAGCCGTTGCTACTTCACTATCATGCGTCATACACTATCGATACGTTACTAAGAAACTTTATTACACGTTGATTAGAGTAAAAGCCTGTTGATTAATTATTGACTCATTGTTCGGCGCGCCACTGATTACGATGTCACTATTGACTATTGACTCAATTCGCAAAATTTTCGTGCACTCTACTATTACTAACCACATTACATTGCATTGAAATTAAGCGGTTTTTATTCATATAACTATAATAATACATTCAAATTTATAAAACAGAATATTGACTACACTAAAACGTTTTATTACTTGAATTGGTGTGACCTTTTTTGAAGGTACATAAAGATTATTTTATCTCCTAGTTACGACACTAACTTATCGACTGTATCTATTTAATACCGAGAGAATATGGTCTAAGCGGAAGATAAAGAGAATTTCATGTCAACAGCGGCTTAGTCGGCTGTTAGTAAACAGTGCTTGACCCAACTATGCTAATTACGAGATCGATACAATTAACATAATTGTATAATCTTAAGCCTTGCATGAGAGACAGTCGTACAGGCAATTTGCATAGCTTTATTTTTTTGTTGTGCCTGTCATTGTCCATTAAATGAATCTGAATGGCGCGGCCGGTCTGCTATACGTGGGAATTATCCTAATTCAAGGCCGCGCGCGATCTCGCCGGCTCCGCGTAGCAACTGGTAACTAGCACATAACGACGTTAAGAAAGCAATAGTCATTGTGTTATGTCGAGATGAAAATGCTTCATTGAGATCTGGGTTTTTTTCCAATAGTCATGAAAAAGGCCTAGAACAATGAATGGGAAATTTTATTGTAAGTACCTACGCACTTTATGAAGCAAAGTTCTTAAAAAACGTTTATCGAGCCGAATCGAGTATATTCAGACGTAATTTTAGGTATGTATGTGTGTGATGCAAATTCGCTACTGAAAGGGCTAATTGTTGGATGATGTTGAGTATGATTAGCTCGAAAAAGATTGAGCGTTGCGTGTCTCTGAGAGGAACGGCTGTAGCTGCATTCGCACGCTATCACGCATGTAGCTGTATTTCAAGAATTGTCTTTAATGTTCATAAAATATATTTGTGGTATCACAAATATGATGTTTATCATGAATCGGCATGCAGCACGTTTTTGTCGGTAATAATTATTAGCGAGCCTTATGATAATAAAGATATATTACTCCTGTTAAAATTCGCAACTGGTTGCAAAAAACAAAGCAGTAGCCGGATTTCCTTTATTCTTTTTTCAAACGTTTGATTTTGTAATACAATGGAGCCTTTGGTACTGTTAAGAGTTTGTTCAGTGTCAGTGTAAGGTTTTGTTCAGTGTCATTAGACTAAGTGAATCAAAACCTTTTAAAGCCGGTAATTAACGCTGTTAAGCTCGCTATTATTATAATAAATTCGAGTACAGTGTTATTCAAGAACGTCTCGAAGCGAAGTGAATAGAGAAGAATAGATAGTGAAATTAAAGATTTAGATACTCTAAAGTCGAAACCATTCCCAAAGTATTATGTATTAGAAATAATTGGTCGCATTAAATGTAAGTTTGTCATTGATATGTTTGGTTGGTATGTGTAGCGGCGCGGCGTTTATCGCACGTGGATCAGTGAGCGCGAGTTTATTATGCTGTCGCTGTCTGTCTATCCACTGCGGTGGCCACCGTGTTTTAACCCACTCTATACACTCATTCCGCTGCAGTTAACTAACTATTGTTTCAAACAATATCGACTAACTAGTCTCCCATGAAATGATCTTCATATAATGATGACAGAATAAGTATAATATCTAAGCATGACGCCAAACCGATGTCTGTCTCCAAGAACGATGGTATCGGTGTTTTAGGAAACGGGGCGCCACCGAAGATAGAGTCAGGCCAAATCGATCATTTTACGCACCCGCCGCGCATAATGAAACAGCTCTTTCCGGCCACTTCGCAGAATGATATACATAATATTTCGCATAATCGAAGAGTCGTCGGATCACGCCTGCCCGACGCCGCCGGCGCGGTCACCTTCCTGCTTAGCATTCGACTCACAATCACAAGCAATAATAAATTCTTGTGCACTTGCAATTTCACGTACTGCCGAGAAACCGCGATCGACTGCCGAATGTTAAACGGCTATTGTTCGATACGTAAGATGAGTTATTGCCCTCGCTACTTATATCCAATTTGTATGTAAAGCTGTTGCTAAATTCCCAGACAATCGTTTCCAGCGTCAATTACGTACGTGTATGTCTCCACGGTACATTTACACGAACAATACCTTCCCTGCACTATGTGATTTCAATCACCTAAATGTGATTGGAAATTGCTTCCTGTTTCCGATCTTCATTTAAATACAAAGCCATTGTTATACCGGTAGCAGCGATATTCCCGCTATTCGCTGGAATGACCGGGCGCATTGAAATATGCATGTTAATTAATTGCTACACAGAAAAGCAATAACTGTGTATAGATGGATGTTTTCAAACATTAATACATCTGTATAATAGCGCTATTCTGCGATGTGCACGTATAAGTGATTGCTCGGACATTACTTACGGAGCCGTTATCGTGTAGTATCGCAGCTTATAGTCTGTATACAGATGTCGGATCGCGCGCAAACTGACGTGCTCCATGTTCCCAGGCCGGCGCGGCATTCCTTGCCCTTACGCAGCCGTGCGAGCACCTGTCTGTTCCGGGACGTGTCATTACGCTCCTCACAAGTACATTCCCTGGACACCAAGCCCGCAATCGTCAACTACTCTTTTCCTTTGCCCAGTTTTTTAATGTTGCCTAACTTCCTTGGACTTACGCAATCTTGCGTAACCACACCATAACACGTAATTTCATATAGTCCTTCCAATTAGAATATAAAAGTAATATTTTATTGCTGACTCTAGAGTAAACGTCTTTCTTATCAATTATAAGATTTCTCAGGAAACAATTTTAGATATTATTTCATCAAAACGTGACACACTCTTTGTTTAAAAAATTATCTTGACATTTCGGTGTGATTCAAAGAACCAGAATAAACTTTAACACTGAATCGATCCCACTATGAATGTAGCTATCCTTGCAAGGAAAATGAAATTTGAATATCAAAGGAAAATATTATAGACGCTATATGATATCTCTAGATGTCTCTAGATAATGTGAAAACCATATAAAGCGAATCGATCTCGGTGTTCGGCGACGCACATGAATGTAGTGTTTCTCGCTTGCCTCCTGCCTGTTTGCCTGTTCATCTGTATCGCGATCGTGTTTTTGCCGGGGCATGTAGTGAGCACTTTTTCTTGCGGTTCGCTTTAGCGTTTCCACAATTCTCGTTGCACATCCCTCGGCCGAGTTAACAGTAAGAAATTGCTACACTCGTTACTTGGGAATCGTTCTTGTCCGTACACTAGGCATATTATTTCTGCAACTCTGTTATTAATTGGCATACCTGCATGTACTTGGACATTCTGAGCCCGCATGTAATTGCTTCGCCGCCTTTGTGCCCGACGACAAATAGGTGTCCGACGTATTTGTAAGGCGTACGCAAGTTTATAATAATTGTAGCTGGTCCTTTAATGTCGAAATTGTCTTTTCAATGTAATCAATTAGTTCTCGGTACGATACAAAAAAGTAATTGTAACTGGTAGAAGTAGACTTGTTTACGGTGATGGTTTTATAAACATCCCTTTGTGCGGTGCAAAAATGTTATGATCGCTACTCATTATATTTGTGTTAGGTAAGGCTTTTGTATTTACTACATATTAACTTTGAGCCTTGCATTTTAATTTCAATTCAATCAAATGTTTATTTGACATGTATTAAAAATATAATTCTGTGATAAAAACAAATCTTGTACTAAAAATATCATCATATCAAACTATTCAATAATTATCAATCTCATGTTTTGTTATGTGTAATATAGCTTGAGTACCGCCGAGTATGTTTTGTTATGTGTAATATAGCTTGATTTTGCCGTTACATATCTTCCTAATCCAAGTACGTAGGTAGGTATATCAGTTATAACTTAAAGAGCACCTGTTCAAACTTGTGCTATACGAGCGTAACGAAATTAAAGCATATTAGTCGGAATTCAACCACTGGGGTGTATTGAATTTCATAGATTTGATTCGACGAAATTGTCATAATAGTTTGAAGCTTGACTGCGAGCTTCACAGCGCAGTAGTACTGAAGTCTTCAACCTAATTATACAAAGTAAGCTTAGAGAATGCAAACATACAATTAGAAGCAATCGAAAATAACATAAATAAAATGCAGCTGTAATAGGCTTGTTTGTGCAATCGAACTGTTAGTTTTTATAAACATTCATGATGTAGATATTTATGTCAATGTATTATTAAAACTAGTTTTTACTTTTATTAAACGCGACATTGTAATTACTTACAAAACATGTTGAAATATTTATTAAATAATTGTCGGAGGCATAATGGTTGTTTTGAGTGTTCCAATAGTACGTAGGAATGCGAGGAGCGCGCTGCAGTTGGCGTCATTATTGTCATCGGTGCGTGACGCGGGGACGAGTGATTAGCCCGTAATGCGAGGGTCCTCTGCGACTGCTGCACATAATTGTGCTTCCAGAGAATCGGCCGACACGTGAATTCCAACAAAGGAGTGTTCCAGTTCCTTGCTTGTCAATTTGGCGGCCACTAGCCCTAATTACTCCTTCGTGGAACTGCAACACGCTCCCTTCATTAGGACGCTTCGTGTACAGAGTACTACGTTGCGAATTGCACTCGCGTGGGTGGGATAGATAAACCTAACGATGGGAAGATATATCTAGCGTCTTGATACTCTGTAATTATAGCTCAGCGCGCCCTCAATTATCCGTTATTGGCGATATGCTTGTACTACGGGCACGCCTACACCTTCGCATATTACGAAAATGACCTTATAAACGATGGATGTTGTATTTGTGTGACGTTAGTATGATCCATATAATGATTGCTTTGGTTCAGCTACAGATCTGTTATATATAAATATTAGCTTATTGTAGGAAGGTATATAGTGAGTGGGTGTGAAAGGTACACTGGGTATGCGAACTGGTATGTCAATATGTATATTGAGCCGAGGAAGTTTACGGTTACCGACTATTTCTTCAAATTTCTTCAAGGTACCGTTCTGTATACTTGAGTGGCTGCGTGTGTTCATCGATAAACTATATTGCTTTTATTTATTTAATTTTATATAATATTTATATTAGATTAAAACTAAAATATACCTTTCCGCAACTTTATGTATTATTTGTTATATAGAAATACTTTTTAATCGTATTGTATTATAAAATAATAATGTACTATTGCGTTAAAATAATCACGTTTGTTATTTACTTTTAAGGAACCAAAGATTTCTAGAAATTAGGAACACCATATTACGTTAAAAACGATGAGGCTAGTTAATTAAAAACCAATCCGTTGATAATTCGAGTTCAGCAGTTGATTGTGTGCGTTTGTGTGTATGTGTGTGTGCACACAAGGAAGTGCGCCGCGTGACAGCTAATTCGCAGAAGCAGTGAGAGCCTCAGTACATTTTTTACAGGACTTGGAATTGACGCTTGGCTGCTCAAGATTGTCGGGTTACGCAGAAGTCAGTAGCATATTGTCTATTCACAGAACCATCGCATCATTATAACTAACTGTTAATTGTTTTTGCATCTCAATTGGAACATTCGTTAATCGATTTGTTTAAATGCTCTTAATTACACGTTTTGTTTCGCAATAAATATCATATATTTGTGAATAAATCCATGTTATATGGAAAAGGAAATAATACCACTAGAAAATTGTCGTACTTTAAAGTAATATCAACGTTCACAGGTAAAGTTAATCAGTAGAGACCGTATTTCTCTACCTCTGGGTTATAGCAGCTATTAGAATCGAGGCTCGTTCGAATACGTTCGGAAATTTCTTATAGCTGGAAATAGATACATAAATAATGTATCTAATATAAGAATAAGGAACTTAAAATTATTCATCGAAATAAGTTCTTACTAACTGAAAAGAACGAGGTACATGTATATCATAGATATAAAATAGTATTTGAAATCAAGATAATAAGAATATATTTCAATAATATTTTTATAATGGTCCAATGAATACAAACATTGACCAATGAATACTAAAAAATATACACCGAATTAATTACTGAAAATGATATCGGAGCCGAGGTAACCGTTGATAGAATGTTTTTATTCCTTTTACACAGAGTGCATTATACGAGCGCGGGCTCAGATGTCGGTCGGTGAGCAAAAACTGCCAACAGTATATGAATAAACAGGTATCCTTTGTCTTCATATAGGCGATGCACGAATGATTTGTGGCCCCGGTCATGTAGCCGACATGCGGGTCAAAGACCGGTTCGCATTTCGGATGATTTCGCGTGCAGCCATCGCCGCGGTGACCTCATCTTAGGATTCACTATAGGCCCTTAATCATCACTCGCTTTTAACGATCAAATAAATAAAGAACTCATAATCTCTACTTTAAGTCCTGTTCTTCATGTACGTGCAATCATTTCAGGGAATGCTATAAGAACGGAGATATTGTTTTGAAGAAACGTTAATATCATAATAATTGCGTGGTACCTTTGAAGCAGACGTAGCATTTGCAGAGGAACAAAAACGGAGGCGGGAGTCCACAAAGGGCACCGCACTCTGTCTGCGCTTTTTTCCTCGTCTTTATTATTTACGGATACGTTATACATACAGCCTTATACGTATATCCTGTATGTAATTTGTTACTCGGAATTCGCTTTTTATTCGACATGTAGGTACCCGAACGAGATTTGTCCTCGCAAGTCAAAGTAATTATATACTGAATTTTTAAATGTAGGTACATATAATATAAAATGCGACCGTTCTATATTGAATTCTACCGTTAAATTTAATTATTGCCAACAACGGCCCGAGTTATCTATGCATAAGCTGATGAAATATATATATTTTTGAACTGAATATTGATTCTTAATTTTCCTGTAACCTATTTATCCAGGCACCGGATTTTGATACAATTTTTATCGTTGTTTAGTCAACTCCTACATCACACACCTAAACACACTCAAATATATGTATTATATGGTCCACTACATTTATGAAACATGTTAAAGGGACGTTGGCGCCTATAACACAATTCTTAGATACTCTAGGTGCCATCGATCCTCAAAATATGTGCAAATTTAATTAAATTTGCCTTTTATACTATTTACTTATTTATTTACTAGCTGCCCAACGCGACTTCGTACGCGCTGTAACTACCATACCCGAAACCTTATACCATGTAGTCTATACCTACCAGTTTTTTGCTTAAAACCATCCTCGTACTCATCCTCGGCAATAATAAGGCCTTATGTACCTACTTATTATACCTTTAATAATAATTTTCACTTATAATTTTCTTCGCTTATAGTAGTTTCGTCATATGATTTAATGTTTAGTGCATAATTACGATTTAACATCGTAACATCCACGTGACGTGACGAATGAGTCACCAGTACAAATGTTGTTTGTATCTACTTTTAATTTTTCCCAAGAAACGTGCGATGTATCCGTTATGTTCGGAAAAATATCAACACATTTTTCCTACATTATTATCCGGTCAGATTAAATCTCTCTTTCATAGAGCTTTTTCTTTTATTCAAATAGAATAAATATATGCCTGGAAATAGAGTGCATATTATGTTGGAAAAGTAAAAGACACATAAAAAGATTTATCTTTTGTTTTAATAAACGATGGCGTTCTGTCGTAGGTACAACAAAATATTCAATGCTGGATGATAAACATTTTCAAATTAATTATATTTTCTTGCAAAGAGCAGCTTCGCAGAGTGAGCTTGTGTTTCAAAGAAATGATTAATCCTATTAACACGTTGCTAATGTATGTAGTATGTAGCTAGCGGCTGGCTAGTGGATGTTCATTCGCGTTCTAAAATTCCAAGAAGCTATCCTCGCGCGGCCTTGCGATGAAACATTGCTGAAATGTTTGTTTTACTTTTAGACGATCAAAAACGGCTCCCGCGGAACTTTACTACTCGCAAGAATTGTTGCCTCGTTTTGTTTGCGAAAGAGCTTTTCCCTGAACGATTTACAGCTGGGGCCGTTCGCGCCGAATTATGGGAATATAAATATTTGGTTAGCTTTTCTTAGATGCGCGTAGCCCGTAGGTGTCGACGGGGATGAGACGCAGCGCAGATGTCACCGGTTCCCGTGGTAGGCACGGTTTCCTCGTTAGCAGCGGTTTAATAACGTGATCCTGTTCGCGGAATGGATGTCGCGTCATCGACAGCTGCATTACGGCGCAAATCCCCGCGGCCCGATGTTCGTAGAGGATCGGAGCTCCATTAGCCTTTACTGCGAATTGTTTCCTGTAATACATGTGTGGAATTGATCGTATCACAAATTGCAATCTCCCTGATATTATAAAAACACGTGTATAGGAGGCGTGCTACCTCGCAGCATGAGAGTGTAGGTATATATGTGAATAGGCAGATTACAACATTTATAATGATGACCGCATCGTAAAGATCTTATTTTGCTTTTGTAAAGCGCCGTAAATAGATTTATTTGGCTCAAATCAACGTTATTCAATCACAGTATTACAGGTCTCATTTCGAACTACTCATTTTATTTTTACCTGTAATCAATTGAGCTAGTCGAAGTTGAAGTGTTGGGTTCAAAAAATAAGTTATCTATCTGGTCTTTATAGTAGGTAACTGCCATGTTTGCAAAATGAGAAAATTGGTGGGATTGCGAGCGTTATTGGCAATCTTGTCGATTCTCAGGGGACCCAACTGCAATTGTGTCGAAATATGTTTCGTATGTGAGGCTTCGAAACTGCAATTTACCATGTGCAAAGTTTCCTGTCGCCCGCCGCCCTACGTGCCGTAAAACGTTTCCAAGCCTACAGGCATTTTGATCGTCAGGCACATCCTCTTTAATGCTATATATGTGTATATGCACGGTAAATATCACAGAAATACTCACTTCAAAGAGATGTTTCTCATAACATGTAATTTAATATTCGTAACATTTTTAAATTGTGAGTGCGAAACGAAATAAAATTGATATACCTACTCGTTCGTTGCTTCTACATTTGATACCTGCACCTGTTCAAATATTGATATATTCATAATTTTTATTTATAATTTCCATATCTTTGAAGTTACAGTTAAATTGCGAAGACGCATTTAAACCAAAAATAATTGTATAATTGAAAAGGTTCCTGAAAAAACAGTTTGTACTAATTGGGAGCTTGGGTCAAACTTTTTGTAAAACCCCTTTTAACCAGAAATATCTGTTTGTTATAGGTTTAAGGACGGTGTAGCATACCCCTGGTCGGCCGGGGTGTCGAACCTCATCCTATACCCGGAGGCAGCTAACCAGACGTTGTACACCCGGCACGCGGCCCGCACCGACTCCGGGAACTACACTTGCCGCCTCAGCAACGAGACGCACAGCGAGTCGCATACCATACGCCTTGATATATTGGGTGAGATTTGAATACTTATTGGATTTTGAATTTGGAAGATCTGTTAATTTTTTTTTATTTGGAAGACCTATTGGTTTTTAATGGTTCCTACGAAAACATGAAACGCACAGACCATGGAATGATATATATGTACATTCGTTCGCCATTACCTACTTAAGATATATCCTTATTGTGCATTGATACCCTCTAGCACGTAAATAAGCATGAAGTTCTTTTAATCACAAAAATCCTTAGTGCTTTCCTTACTGCTTTCCATGTGTCGCGTTGCATGATGTATATATTAGAAAAATTAAGAAAAACCGGAAATCGTACCAATCCTATGTTGCTTGTCGGAATATTGAAACACTATTCAAATTTACAAACCGATCTAATTTGACAGTTGGTCATGCAAATCTGTCAAAATAACTAGCCTAGAGACGTGTTTTAATTTGATTAATTTTCGAGTATTCGGCCGTTAACTTCATCAATTTATGTTGATATTGAAATCAAACGAGAAGTTCGATAAATTCGTCCGATATAAAATATCACGGCCATACTTTTTGAATATTTTTATTTTAAATACCATTTAAACATTGTTAGACAAATAAAGGAAGAATTTCACTTATTAATAATAATGATGATAGGAATTCTTAATATCCTTTAATCTTGTGTAACAGACACATCAGCAATGCCGATATTGTTGCGTATTTGCTTATATTAACTAAAACGAAATATTGAATATATATTCAATTATAAATGCTAACTAATGCAATAGCATATTCGCCTGAATCTCCTCCAAGTTATCTAAAGTAAACGTGTTTCAAGTATCCTAATATGTGAGTTATTATTTAATATTAGCACTCATCAAGGGAGCGTTTCCACGTATCTGAAAGCTGTTAATGTATTAATTGCATGCAATTTTGTTCAATATTAACAATTTTAAACATAAAACAGTTACAAATGAGATTTTTTCACCGAACAACCGCAGACCGTTCGAGGGAAATATGCGAATAATTCCCGCAATGAGCTCAATTTTCGTTTCACAGAAAAACCAACGGACGCGCCAAAAACGATGTTCATTTCAAAGGACCAGTGGGTGGAGGAGGGCAACAGATTGCGGCTCTTCTGCGAAGCGCTCATCGGTGAGGACTATGACGTTTGCGTTTTTTATTTGCACACAAGTTTCAGATTACCCTTTTCAGTTAGGCCACACTTCGCGAGCTTCACGGAATAATGTCGTCTATAGATTAATGGATGTCGTTTCGCTCTGCGACTGATGGCGCGCTTTAATTTTCGATTTTGCTTTAGTAGGTCTTTTTACAGATTTTTCCTAATTAGCCTATTTTGTTATTTTTTATTCTTTATCAAAGAAAAGGATTGAATTTTGACATTATTATGTATCTGAATTTTAAGCATTTTTTTAAAATATCACATTTTTTTGCGTTTTTTTTAGATTTAGAGATTTCACTCATGCAACCTTTTGCCTCCTAATAAAAGTAGGAACGATTAATTTTCCTTAATTTAAATTGATTTGGTATTTATAGGTCGTTCATACTTGGCCGACGCCCGCAGCGACCTGCGATGGTGGAAGGTTTGGCCCAACGGGACAGAAGGAGAACTATTACCTTCGCAAAATGAAATTAAAAC